>CM060947.1:52828610-52896110 GCA_030765055.1 Mantis religiosa | reverse complement strand
CCCACTACACCACGGCGCAGGACACCACGCGATGACGACTCATTTTTTAGGTAAAGGCGCGAAAAAGTTGGAATTCTGATAAGAATAGCGATGTTATGAGAGGACCTATAGCATTCCCCAAACCACAGTGATGAGCCTTGGGGATACTCACATGAACTTGTGTCCATGGTGAAGGATTTTTACGAAAACAATCTTTGAACTCTAATTTTTCACATTCACATAATTTCTCAGCCCATTCATCTACACAGTGTTGTTACGAAAACATTCTTTTGTCCAGTTCTTGTTGATCGAGATGATTGCTTTGACATCTCTCCGAACTTTTGAAGGCTTCTCCAACATTTCTCACGTTGATGAGTATGCTGAGCTGCTACAGTGGTAAACTATGTTTTCTCGTGGTATGCGTAGAAGGGCGTATAAATAGACAACGCATGTCATGTTGGTGGAAAGTTTAGTGTAGGCTAACAAATGAAAATTTTGAAGTAAGTTGTCAGCTGTTTCAGAATCTAGAATTTAACTGTTTCAGAACCCTAGAACTAGAAGATGTAACTATTGAAGTGATACATCTACTAGCTTCTATGTTATTTACGCTTTTAAACAACTGTCCGAGATAAATAAGTGTATGTTACCGTAAATCGTTAAATTCAAAACGGTAAATCCGCTCGCAGCTAATTCCAAATATATAATAACTAGAAGGCGGATTTAAGCACTATGCACCTCAACATTGCCATATCGGATGATGAGTGAAACAGTGAAATGATGCTCAAATGAGCACAGGTTACATAGAGCTTAGAGTTACCCAACATTCGTCTTTCATGATAAGGCAACACCCCGGAAAACACCTTATCCAGATATTCACCCTGACCGAAATTCGAACTCGGAACCTCTTGAACTCACTGCCCATTGAGACTGCAGTAACATACTTCTATACAATAAACTATTCAAGACCATACGACAAAATTTTAGAAATACGCGTTTCATCCATATAAATCACGTCTACTTCATGGTTACCCTACATAAGATCTCAAGCTAAACGCTGCCAAATTAAGCTTCTTAATACACCTGGAACACAAATACAGTTTCATCTGCAAAATCCTACAACTTTTTCCTTTGTGATTTTTATAACTGCTATGTACCTTTCGCACAACTTCCTGACGTATATATTACTTAACGTATTCCATTGCGTAATAGCCCAAAGCGGGCCTAAGACTGCCAACCCGACTGCCGGCCTCATGCCCACATACGTAAGGCAGAGGTGGGTGATCATCCAACCTACACGGGGAAATGAAATGACATGTGTAGTAATTAAAGCCCGATTTACTACATTCAACACTGCATGTGGTGACATTGATGATACATGACATAGAGTACTGGTGGAAAGAGAAGACGAGGCACACCGAAATTCCCGGAGAAAACTCGCTCCAGTTCCGCGTTCTCCCCCACATATCTTACTTTGCGATCACATGGCATCGAACCCGGGCAGCATTGATGAGAGCCGAGTGGTCTAACCACTCAGCCACGGCGCGGCTCACCGATATGGGCAGGAGATGTGGTCATGCTCTAGGCACCCCCAGCCGGAAATTTGGTCTTCTAGACCAGAGTTAGCTACCTAGCGTAGCTCCTCAATTTCCTCATAAGCTGAGTGGGCACTGGTCCTATCTTCGGGACTTAAAATTCGCAACGCCCCCAGGGGGAGAATCGATTCCAGGCACATTCCGGAGGCAGAAAAACAGAGCACACCTCTAGCCCACTACGCCACGGTGCAGGGCTACTATTAGCTATCCTTAGCTAAGGTTATTTGTTTACTAAATTCACAAAACACCGAATTGCCTTAGCTACCCTGAATTATCACTAGCTGCTTTGCACCAACCCTTAGTTTTCCCATAAAAACCGTTTATTCACTGGCAGAACTATATTCGTTCTTTTTATTTTATGCATTATCCTTCCATTTCATCTCCATTATCATTTCACATCACATCTTTCAGTGTAGAAGTGTCAGCGGGAGTGTCGGGGGTGCATGGAAGTAGTATATGCCCTGAGTAGAACTTCCTCCTCCGGTAGGACGGTCACAGGTCTCCAAGCCCGATCTGATGGGGCCGTTTTCGGAACGCAGTCGGGTGAGCTTCCGGATGTACTGGCCTATCGGGCAGTTTCCAAATGCTATAGGGACCCCGATTTCTGCAGTATCGTGACACCTTGGATCAGCCGTCCTCCATCCCCTCCAGGTCAATGCAAGCTGGGTTTCAGTGTCATGTCCCTGACTTCATTTCGCCTGAAGATTGGCCCAGTAGCAGTCCGGACCTGAATCCATTGGACTACCAACTGTGGTCACTGCTTGAGGGCATCGCCTGCAGAATCCTTCGTCCCGGGGATGTCCCAGTTTTGACATAGATACAATAGATCAAGATTGTTCGCAGTGCCGAATCAAATCCAACATTGGAGAGTATTCAATAGGTTTACTTATCTACCTGTTTATTTCCTTCATCAAATAATTAAGTTAATAAGTCCGATATCAGGATAAATAGAGAAAACAGCGGTAGCTAAACGTTCTAAACCTGCTCATTGTGTACTAGTCACAGATAATTTGCATTATATTGCGAAAAACAACTAATATATTGGCTGTACTTCAAAAAAGGTCAAAGAACAGAAAAGTTCAAACCAATAACAGCGTATATCTAGGAAATAGCTAACGCCAAACAAAAATCTAGCTTGAAATTAACTGTGTGTAAGGGAATCTACAGTTCTGTGTCGTAATATGCTTAAGTGGTGAACAAATTTATAAAATTTCATTCAGAAAGAAGAGAACTTAACAGGCTCTTAAAGATAAACTTTGTATTTCATTGAATATGTTAATTATATGGTACTATAATCAATATTTTTGCAGTCCTACTTGAGAAAATCAAACTTTTGGAAACTTTTTGATACAAGATGTAGTAAGGCGGAGTTTTTATTTTTATTGTCTTTTTTACTTTTAATCTGTCGCATCTTTTGTCAACGCTGAGTTTTGTGTAAACTTAGGTTTCTGTCTTTAATAATACTTTTATCAGAAAGGAAAATACATTTCTAATCTATTTAAATTGAGTTAAACACTCTCACAAATCGTCATATTCCACAAATTGTTGTAGGTGCAGAGATATAGAAGAGTATACCGAGTGAGACGGCTAAGGTAGTTTCGTCAGTAGCCCGCATTCTGGATGTCCGGATTCGATGGCACGTGGGTTTTTCGGGGGTTTCCTGGGTCGCCAGCCAAAGATTGAAGAGGTTAATTACCAGGGCTGTTCAATAAAGAATGATCATAATTATTTACGGTAATAATTTTTCGCACTAAAATTCAATCTCATTATATTCTGTTAGCTTAATGTGAAACAAACACGCCGTAGTAGTTTCATTGTTGGTACTCCTGGTTCATGCCTCTGAGATCTGGGCAAGTTCAGACATGCTCAGTATCGCCTACCGCTGCAATGGAGCTAACATGCAGTTAAAGTTGATGTTAGAGGAAGATCCGAAGTTTCTTTCAAACGTAGTCATTGCCGATGAAACTGGGCTACATGATTTTGATCCTGAGAGCAAGCAGTAAAGCTCAGTGTGGAAATCTCCTTCATCACCAACCCCCAAAAAGCTGAGGTGGTTGCTTATGCTGGGAAAGTTACGGTCATCTCATTCTTTGATATTCATGGAATGGTTTATCAGCATGTTGTACCTGCACACACATCAGTAACTGGAAAATACTACAGGGATGTCCTGAAAATATTGCAAGTCCATATCAGGTGCAAAAGACCACATTTCCATGAAGTAGACTGGATGCTGCACCACGATAATGCGCGGCCGTATATTGTCAATGTTGTTGCTGAATATCATGCAAAAATCAACGTGAAGTGCATCCTTTACCCTCCCTATAGTCCAGATTTAGCCCCATGATGTGACACTTTTCTCTAACTTGAAGAAACGCCTTCGTGTGAGGCATTATCCATCATCAGAAGCAGTGGTGAAGGCTGCGGAGGCGATTTTGAAGGATCTCTCAGAAATGGTTTCCAGGATGTCTTTGAAGACTGACAGAAATGCTGAGACAAGTGCATCGCATTCAGGGGAGACTATTTTGAGAAGAACCATCAAAAGTATTAGGATGAGTAAAGGTATGATGTCAAAAAAATGTGATCATTCTTTATTGAACAGCCCTCATACATCCGCCGAATTTACTGTCCCTCCATTTCATCTCCATTATCATTTCATGACATTTCTCGTCTCGTGGTCTCTCTCAGGACATAAGTGTCGGCAGGTGTCTCGGCGTTGCATGGCAGGACGATATGTTCCTTCCTCCGATAGGACGGAGGAACCCATCTGATGGGGCAGTTTCCAAACCTCAGTTGTGTGATTTTCTGGTTGTACTGGCCTGCCGGGGAGCTTCCAACTAGTGAAGTGTGGGGACCCTGCCTTCTGTACTGCCGTGTATACTTGGGACGGCCGCCCTCTTTGTCCTCTCACTTCATCTTTCCCCTCGGGGATTCCCCACTTGGAGTAGATCTGCAATAGACCAAGTTTGGACCTTCGTGCCTAATCCCCTCCGTAGCACAGCCAGTGCAGTCCTGTAGAAGGCTTAACCTATAGAGCTCATGACTATTTGTTGCTTTTAAGTCTCGCTGTTTCCAAAATAAAAATTATGACTTAATATTTGTGTAAACTATAAGTATTTTAAAAATCATTAACAGTGATTATCTTGGAAATTCGTAGTTGCGCTACAAGAGTGTATTTGTTTTATCCACAAGCATATTTTCTGTGTGAAATATTTTGCCTATTTGTCAATCTTTGCAAGTTATCAAAATTTCATTCGGAATAAAGAGGACATCAAAGAATATATTTTTACGAAAATGTAAAGATATGCATTTCATTTCACATTAATCATTCGGAATTTTACCACAATTTTTAAAAATGTTCCATGCTAGAAACAGTTTGATGCGTGTTCTAGAAATATAGTTCTTAAATATTTTGCTTAGATCTAAGGAATATGAAACGTGTATTTGCGGCGATACCCAGTACTTTACTAAAATACCTTACTTCCTCTGCTTATTGTAACTGGTAACTCTACCTGGTAGAGAAAGTAAAAGTGATTGGTTTTTATTCAGGATCTCTCAGGACATGTGCGAAGTGCAATACTTAAGTCAGAGATTAGGAAGGCAGTCATACTAACTGTATCGCTGAGCAGATACACCTACCTACGCAAGACTTAATTTCCCTTCTCCGCTTCCTTCATTTTTCTCCGGTTGGCAGCAGGAAGATTTCAGAATGTTGAGTTAACGCTGCAGTGTGCACTTGAGTCTCTAGCGGAGCGTGTTATCCGAATTTAATGAAATTCCCGTACTACACTGTAATAGTATCCTTAGCATAGCAATTGGGCGCGCTCGTCTTCTTATCTAGTGGCCAAATCCCTTCTTCAATATGATAACCCGTGACCCACTGTACTGCCGTCTACAATATCTCCGTCTTTGATGAATCTACTGTCAGCTGCTTTATTACAGAATGCCTAATTGTCTTAGCTACACTGAGTTAAAACTATTGTGTCTCACATTGGAAGAGTTCTGGACTCCGGCAAATCAGATATGTTAGCACATTCAGCGTTGCCATCTCTTACCCCCACTCTTAATATTTCTCTCTATCTCTCTCGCACACTATCTTAAACAACGCCGTTATCCTTGGCTCTAAACGTAAGGATCCGAACTGAATTCTCCAAATCTGTATAATAATGCAGTTGTTGAAATTACAATTGCAACATGAGTAATCGCATATTATGCACATCTTTTGAATGTCATAATTATAATTATAGTTTATGAACTGCTTATTTTCGAAATCCAACGGAAGTAACAGTGGCACATCCATATAGCTGTTAATGTCACTTACGTCAAGAGATAATTCGTTACTGTCATTGTCTTCATCGTCCGAGCATTCTAACTTTATAATGATAAGACCCCGAAATCTCGTCACGTGCTATTTTCTTCCAAAATTCGTTTTCTTGTGGCTTCTTACTTCTCGTCAATTTCTTCGTGAATAAATAGTTCAACATCAGTCAGTTTAAAAGCATTATTTCCATTTTCAACATAATTTTAGCATACAGTATCTCAACTGGTTTGTACTGGCGCTGGAAATGGGAAAGGCGGATTATCTGGTGTCTCATTTCAATTGCAAATTGCTCCTGCATATACACTTTTCCCTGGTTTTAAACGGTAGAACAACTGAACAACTGCTTTGAACTCTCTAGAGTACATAGAGGTTATGAACGTTTCATAAACATATAATGTGACGAGACACGTTCTGCCGATGCAGCATTTTACACGCCAGCAGAAAGTGTACTGTTTCCTCTCGCTCGAATTTAACAAACACCTTGGATTATTCAAAGCAATTCTTCTATAACGTAATGTCAAACGTTTATATTTCAGTTCTGAGTAATTACAAATATGAAGTTCATTACAGTGCATTATAATATTTTATTTTATTTGTATTAGGAAAACTATTGGTGCTAAAAGTATGGGGTTTTTACGATTGTGTTGGATACATTCCCCCACCTTCCTCATGGAGTGATTTTTGCAAATTTGAATTTTTGTCTTAGCGCAAAGAAAATTTAGGAATTAGAGATGGATTCAGCTGGCGCTCTTCACACACCACTTGCCGGGAGTGTAATATGACAACACCATAGGATTCCGATTGGTTGCTCAAGTAGTAACGTTCCAGGACAAACATAATCCCATTTGAAACATAGAATAATATGTTTTCATCGACACTTAAATGTCCTGGGTAATCTCTTCTTACCCTTGAATAAACTACAATTTGAAATTCTTATATCATCCATTAATTTTATATATGACTATTGCTTATCCCAGTCTATCTCTCTATCATTTATCTATAAAATGGTTTTTACACGATATACCTAACTAATTTTCAGTATTTCTACTTTTTCTGTGTATTGTAAATTAACATTCACATGACATTCGTATGAAAACAAAAGCAATGTAAGTGCTGAAACAAATGAACAAACACTAGTGTCGTTATTTGTTTTTGTAGTTTACGTCCTCCAACGTTAAGTCATATCGGACGATGAATGGAATGGGTGAAATGATGCTCGAATGAGCCCAGGGTCCATAGAGCTTAGAGGTATCTGATATTCGTCTTTCAGGATAAGGGAAAACCCCGGAAAAAGCCTTATCCAGGTAACTCACCCTGACCGAGAGTCGAACTCGGGACCTCTTGAACGTGAGGCAGACACTCTACAGCCACGCTACCGAGGTGGGCACTAGTGTCGTTAGTAAAACCGTTATGATAACCGGATATCGAATCTCGGCCAGAGTAAGTTATCTATATAAGGTTTTTCTAGGGTTTTCTTTTATTCTGAGAGATAAAACTCGGTTAACTCAAGCTCTATGGATCCTATTTTATTTCACCCATTTCACTCCTCTTCCGACATGACAATGTTGGAGGGCATAAATTAAATTCCAAAAAATGAAAATTCCTTACACAAAGCTTCTGGAATTATCGATTTAATACATATTAGAACTAACTAGCTACGCTAATTCTATTCATTGCACTAAGGTAGTGCAGTATAAAATTTTGGAAACACTTACTCCACCTATTTCACTCAGTACTCTACATAGTTTCAACTTTCTGCCTACCTTGGATATGTCAATGATATTTTGTATTCTGTAATATGCTACAAACGGCGCATTTAAATTAATGTTTAATAGAACAAAGTTTTACAGAAGATTAACGATTATTTTAATTAATCCATGAAAGCACGCCTTATGGTAGTAGACACATAGGACAGGTCTGTGCTGCAAAATATTTAAAGTCTTGACTTCCACATCTGCTTATAGTAATTGAGGGATTACTAATGCCTATATGAAGTAATATTTTAGCAACATTTCATTTAAAAACTGTGGTTTCTACCTCACTTATATAGGTGTAAAGAACATAAGAATATGTCTCGAACAATGATATTAATCACTGAGAAGTAATTGTTAAGCAGCAGTACCATTAAATTTGTTTAAATTAAATACACTAAAGATAGATTGTACTTTTTGTGTTAACAAGGTAAATTATAAGACATTTAGATCCACAGTTATGTGTGAGGCTAGCATTCGGGAGGCATTGGGTTTAATGGTTGTGACGTTACATCCGTGGTGCAATAATTCAAACAGATGAGTGATATCAAACTTCACGTGACACTGTTTTACGTGTTATCAAGCGTGTTTTGAACACTTCACTAAGTCTGAGTGACTGTTTAACAAACCTGTATAGCCGAACTGCAAGCACCTTTTGTTGTGATGACATGTCTAAACTAAGCTACAAATTAGAACAGAATTGGTTTATGGCTTTGCTTGTCTTTGCCTGTTTCAACTGTGACAAGTCTACTTTAAACACTTCTCGAGCTATACTAAATTTGGAAATATTGTGAATTTGCGCCTGATAATAGATTATAACGAAAGTTAATGCTGTAATTGTGACAGGCATACAAATAAGATAAAGATAGCATGCTTGTATAAACTACGATTACATTAATGTCTACTCCTTGTTATATAATCTGATCTGGTTCATTCTTGCTACGTGTCCTCCCAGAGCAATTTGGTTTGTGTTATTCCGCTTGCCACATCTTCCTTTCCGTTGTTCCTTTTCTTATTTTTGTTGCCCAATACTCTTCTCTCCATTTTACATAGGCACACTTGTATATTTTTTTGTTTTATCCATTTACAAATGCCTTTGTCTGGTTTCGGCAGGTAGGAGCTGTAATGACGCAGATCTGCAGTATTTTAAATCTTATTTTGGATTGGGAGATTTTTAGAGAAGTACAAACTTCAGGCTCCAAAATTTGCACCAGGCAAGTTTTATTCTGTTTTGAACCTCCCTTACTCAACTCACTGGCATGATTGTTTGTCCTAAGTATATATACCCCATAATGCATTCTATCGGTGTACCTCCAATTGAATTGGCCTCTCTGTATGATTTTTCCATGCATATGGGCAGTACATTTCTAAATATTCAGCAAAAAATTAGAATAAACACGCCTCTGAGTCCATATCTGCTGTGAAACTAAGGACTCTTATTAGAGATATCTATCGTAAAGCAGAAAAAAGTTTTAAACAAAGAATTACTAAAATTATGAACAATATATATTTTATGCTGACAATGACTAGAACAATGTGTAAAGACATTAAAAAGAATGAATATCATGGTTTTAAGAAAACTGACATTGAACAGGAGTGCGTACTTTTGTTTACGTCTTACAACGTTGTTATGTCGGATGATGAATGATGAGTGAAATGATGCTCAGATGATCCCAGGGTCCATAGAGCTTAAAGTTACCCGACATTCGACTTTAAGGATGAGAAAAAAGAACGGAAAGAAACTTTATCCAGGAACTCACCCTGAACGAGATTCGAATTGGGGACCTCTTCAAAGTGAGCTAGGCAGGCCACTATCTACGCTACCGAGGCGGCGATGTGTGTGTGTGTGTGTGTTTGTGTGTGTGTGTGTGTGTGTGTGTGTGTGTGTGTGTGTGTGTGTGTGTGTGTGTGTGTGTGTGTGTGTGTGTGTGTGTGTGTGTGTGTGTGTGTGTTCCTCAAAAGTATGTTGTAGAAAATCCCCCACAAAGTATCTCTACAGGAAGTTATTTAGCAAATGATTTTCACAAAAATTCTTCTAACCAATTTATTCACGTATCATATGCATAACAAGTTAAAGTCTATCTTTAACTTTCTCGGCCGCGCCGTGGCTCAGTGGTTAGACCACTTGGCTCTCACCAAGGCGGCCCGGGTTCGATCCCAGGCGACCTCAAAGTGAGATGTGTGGTGGACAACACAGCGCTGGGGCGGGGTTTCTCCGGGATCTTCGGTTTCCCCCGCCATCTCATTCCACCGGTGCTCCATCTTCATCTCATGTATCATCAGTGTCATCGCCTGCGGTGCCGTATGTAGTAAAAGTGGGCGTTAAACACTACACATACTTTTAACTTTCTCCGAATAACCTCTAAGTTACTCTTCATTCTGTGGCTCTTCCGTAATTACTAAACCTTAAGAATTCAACATTTATGTTACTTTTTTATTTATTTCCGATATATTTCCTTTTGTTCGTTTCGCTTTTAAAACACTCATAATTTTCTTAACTGGAAAGTCTATATTCTTTAATTCTTCTCTCTGCGTTTCTCTTTCCATATATCTATTTTCGTGGACATGCAAAGAGCATAGAATTTCAAAGACCTTAGCCAACGACCCAGTTTTTGAAAATCGCATTGTTACTTTAGCCCATTTTATTCTTCATTTTTACGTCGAAATGTGTAAGTTTGAATTAACTGTTTTATCTCACCGAGCGGAATGTCAATAGTGGTTAGGTCTGTGTCCCGCATTCGATTCCATGGCCTACCTACCTGACCCCAGGTTTTTTCGGGGTTTCCCGGATCGTCAGGTGAAAGCTGTGTGTCGGGTGAGCCTCGGCGCAGCATGGCAGGATGATATGCTCCTGGTAGGCACCTCCTCCTTCGGTAGGACGTCCTCTGGGCCATTCAGGAACAGGTGGCTAGGATACCGCTAGTGCTGTATGCCCACGACAAGAAGGCTAGAGAGGAATGAAGGGCAGAGGAGCTTGAACTGTTTATCTGCTCCGGTAACGGATCTGTTTATAGGAAATGAGTGAATGAGGGTGTATATGAGTCACCTATGCTGCCACATATAATGTTTGTTGCAGTTAATGCAGTGATAGGTAATATGTATGGGCGAGTTATGTGACAACACTTGTGTACTTTAAGCAAAACGTCCATGCTTGTCATACTGGGAAGGTGAGCATGAACACCGTTGGGACAGCAAAAGTGATTACTCGCTTCATCCTTCCTCTTATTCTCTATTCACAATAAGTAGAGAAAAGATTTTGAAGGATTTAGAAAATCATGTTGATTTAATATGCATATGTTTCTATTAATACAGTAACATTAATACAATAACGTGAAATTGTCTTTGCTAGTGTAAATGTACAACATCATCAAAGCATGAAGTGGCATTTCCCGTAAAGGAAACAGTTTACACGTTTCTACGTTTGCGTTTGCGTTTAATTTCACACCCAAAGGTTTGTTACCGCTATTTGAATATTTGCCGGCGATACTTGAGAGAGTTGACGATATCGGAACCTGGGTATCCCGATTCAATTCCCGTGGTTTTGCAGCTAATGTGTGACGTGCAAATAGCGCTTTTAATAGAGGAAATTAGTCAACGTTCCGGCAGGTAGCAGGTAATGAGTGAAACCAGCTGCATGCAAATAATCAGTAAGGGCTTAACCGTCACAAACAAGCACAGTAACAACGTGTAAATCATATAATATGCTCCGGTCGCTATGGTTCGTTTTGTTTCTTATTGCCAATTTAATGCTGTAACAACAAACATTCTCCTATACAGTCCAACGAGATGTTCTAACAAGTAGAGTGCATTTAAAGCAACAAATATGATGTGTTGCACTCTACTCTTGCTGTGCTTATTCCTCTATCTGCTTCATATTCCTCGAGATAAACGTTATGTTATTCTAAATTTACTTTTCGATGCAACGACAATATGGTAATGAAGTAGGCTTTAAGCGTTAGTCAACTCTTTACAACGCCGATTGCCATATGGTGGCTCTAAAACAGTCAAGAGTTCACTGTAAACTATCAGCTGTTTTCATTTATCGATAATGAGTGTTACCATTTTTTTCCTTGTTCCATTTATACCCCGCCTTTAACTACTATGGTAATATCGGCGGCCGTTCTCCTTTGGAACATACCGAAGGTGTTAACTCGTTTTCTTTGGTTTTTAATCATTACATCACGCAAACATTCACACTCAAATTCATACTTCCAGACTCTGGGGAAGATGGGGAATTATCTTGGTCGGAGAAAAATCCCCACCCCCCACCGAGAGGAATCGAACCGGGGACCCCTAGCACGGTAGGCAGGTGCTCTACCGACTGAGCTACGGGGCCAGCCATTACCAAATTTATATATGGCAAGGTGAAGCAGAATTGAATATCCAAATTTTAGTTATTGATTACCCTTTTTTAATTTACGTCCTCCATAGTTAAGTCATATCGGACGATGAATGGAATGAGTTTAGGGTCCATAGGGCTTAGAGCTACCCAACATTCGTGGATAAGGGAATCCCCGAAAAAAGCCTCATCCAGGTAACTCGCCCCAACCGAGATTCGAACTCGGGATCTCTTGAACGTGAGGCAGACAGGCTACCATCTACGCTACCGAGGTGAATGTGGTCATTGATATATAAGGTTATCTCATAAGGTTCTTTTTATTTTGGTGTTTTGGAAAATTAATTGGGTTTCTTTGGTTTGGCAATGCTACGTACAGAATGCCATGGATAAGGGGTTTTTCATTTTTTGTTTTGTACGAGGGCTGTTCAATAAAAGATGATCATATTTTTACGGTCATAATTTTTCGCATAATTTTCCTTATTATATTCTGTTAAGTTAATGTGAAACAAACACGCCGTAGTAGTTTCATTGTTGGTACTTCAGGTTCCCGCCTGTGAGAACCAGGCAAGTTCAGACCAGTTCACTATCACCTACCACTGCAATGGAGGTAATATGCAGTTAAAGTTGATGTTAGAGGAAGATCCGGAGTTTCTTTCAAACGTAATCACTGCTGATGAAACTTGGTTACATCAGTTTGATCCTGAGAGCAAACAGCAAAGCTCAGGGTGCAAATCTCCTTCATTACCAACCCCCAAAGAAGCCAAAGTGGTTGCTTCTGCTGCTAAAGCTATGGTCATCTCATTCTTTGATTTTCATGGAAAGATTTATCAGCCTGTTGTACCTGCACACACATCAGTAACTGGACAATGCTTCAGGGATATCCTGAAAACATTGCACGTCCATATCAGACCTAAAAGACCACATTTCCGTGAAGCAGGCTGGATGCTGCACCACGATAATGCGCGGCCGCATATTGACAATGTTGTTGCTGAATATTTTGCAAAAATCCACGTGAAGTGCATACGTCACCCTCCCTATAGTCCGGATTTAGCCCCATGTGACTTTTTTCTATTCCCTAACTTGAAGAAACACCTTCGTGGGAGGCATTATCCATCATCAGAAGCAGTGGTGAAGGCTGAGGAAGTGATTTTGAAGGATCTCTCAAGAAATGGTTTCCAGCATATCTTTGAAGACTGGCAGAAACGCTGGGACAAGTGCATCACATTCAGGGCAGACTATTTTGAGAAGGACCATCACAATTATGAGGATGGAAAAAGGTACGTTGTCAAAAAAATAATTGTGATCATTCTTTATTGAACAGCTCGCGTAATTTACGTCCTCCAACGTTAAGTCATATCGGACGATGAATAAAATGGGGGATGTGTATGGGATCCATTGAGGTTAGAGTAACCCAACATTCGTCTTTTAGGATAAGGGAAAACCCCGGAAAAAACTTATCCAGGTAACTCGCTCTGACCGAGATTTGAACTCGGGACCTCTTGAACTTGAGGCAGACACGCTGCCATCTGCGCTATCGAGGCGGGCATGGATAGTGTTATATATATTGCGAGCACGAATCAGTCTTCAGTTGTTAATAAACAATCACAAAATTGAGATAACGAAGTCTGAACTTAGAGTCCTCTAAAACAGTACTGGGAACGAGATTATAAAGTCACTGCCGCAACTCGAAGAATATGTGAAGTGGAAGGAGAAGGTGTCATTAGTGAGCGTGTGGCATAGTAATGATTCCAAGGTTTCAACAGTGGAGACGAAAATACGTTCTGAAAGACCTAAAGTACGGAATATCGAGAATACACACCTGTTTTGCGAGAAAATCCGCCAAAATTACTCTTAGGCTTTCAGAATAACTTGGTGCATCAATAGATGGCATACATCACCACCTTAATATACTTGGAAAATCATACAGAAACTGTATATCTCTACCTCATGAACTGACACCTCAACAGGCTGAACATAGAGAGGATGTCCATAGTCAGTTTATCCGTAATCCCATGGATAACAGATTTATCAGGAGAATAAATTGTCACATGTGATGAAAAATGGGTATATTACCAAAACTAACAGTGGCTTGATCCCCGCCAACCTGCCAAAGTTATCGTTAAAGGAAAATCAGTTACGTACCAAAGAAATGTTGCGTGTGTGATGGACTTTTGAAGGTGTGATTTACTAAGATTTTGCTCCAAACGGGCGGCTGATTGATGTGGATCTTTATTTTGAAATGGAAGGAGTTCAGTATTTTTAGACGGAGATATCCAGCATTAGTTAAGGGAAATACAGTTATATTGCAACAGAACAATACCACACCCCATACTGCACGAATAACCATGGAAAACATTCAGGAAATGGGAAAATCCAACTACTAGCGCACCCAGAATATAGCCCTGATCTTGCACCATCGGATTATCATATTTGTCGATCCATTGCCCATTTTCTACGTGGAAGAAATTTTGACAACATTGAAGGAGGCCAATTTCACCGAATTCTTCACATCAAAAACCAGGGACTGGTACCATCGTGAAATAATATACCTTGCTGAAAGATAACTCATTACCATGGAATCTAATGATCTATATTTTGAAAATTAGTTAATTGCTTGTCAGAACAGGTTTCAAATAATTATCTTTCCTAAAAAGCTATTTTACTTATTTTTTATAGTTTTTATTGTTCGATCAGCATTACAGATCAGGGTGAAAAGAAGGTAACAGTACAATAAGAGCAATAACACTCAGGGGTAGGCTAACAGGCCGCCGGCTAACTATATTAAGTTAGAACTCCAATAATACTCTCTGAGAAATTATGTCAATATTGAAAATGTAAGACAGATATCAAGCACTGGCATCACTTGAATCAGATGTATCACTTAGAAGCAGGTCCTGTGGTAGCCTCCTCTTCAAGCTTGAGGGCTGGCGCGTGCGGACGCCGATGTTATAATGCACAGATCCTGGAACTTCTTGCAGCGTTGAAAAGAAACGACGAGCGATCCTAAGAATGTAGTCGTGGAGAGGTAACAGTCCTAGTTCGTGATGGAGCTACTGATTACGGATGAACCATGGAGCATTGGTAGCATGCGCCTGATGCGATTCTGTATGACCTGAAAACGATGCAGATGACATGTGTGTGCGGCCCCCTACACTTGGCAGGTATATGTAATAAGCGGACGAACGAGTGATTTGTAGAATAACAATGAATACTGTAGGCTGAGGCTGGAACGGCGATGCAATAGAGGTGAGAGTTTTGAAAGGCGCCCGGAGGCCAGTGATATAAGACGATCGATATGAGCACGCCAGTTCAGTCGAAAGTCCAAAAGCACTCCGAGGTATTTAACGGGAGTTGTAGTGGGGAGCCAAGGGACATTGTTCCTGTAGAGACACAACGGAGTAAGCGGAGTATACCGGCGAAGAGTGAAGATTTTAGCTTCGGTATTCTGAGGGTTCAATGATATCCGCCAAATGCTGAACCAATGAGTTAGGCGATCTAAAGAGAGCTGTACTACTTGTTGTGCGTGCTGGAGATTAACATGAGAATAATATAGTACTGTGTCATCAGCGTAAAGAGCTGAAGAAGTCGGAGCTAAGTTAGGAATGTCAGAAATGTGTATATTAAATAAAGTCGGGGCCAAGATAGAACCCTGTGGGACACCTGCGTTAATATTACGTGGGGATGAAAGCTTTCCACCAATGCGCACTGAAAAGCTGCGGTCGTAGAGGAAACTGTGGATTAGATGTGATAAGTAATTAGGAAGACCGATGCGGTAGAGCTTAAGAAGCAAACCATCACTATTTTACTTATGAGACAGCATCTACACCTGATTATTTTCTCCAAAACTAATCACAAGACACTTTGTATATCTACAAAAATGGTATAAATATTCAAAGTATTATATTTCAGACTCGTAACGTATGTCCTGTTTTCTCATATTTAAGGACATTTTAGAAAATAATCCTAAAAGTTATACAAATTATTACGCTGCCCATATAAATTACTCTTAAATTTTATATGTTTGCTTAGTATTCCTTATCATTCTTTATGTACGATGTTCACTTATTTTATTGTCATTTAAAATATCAACATAGTCTGTAAAATCTTTCATTACGACAGCGTTTTTTTCACACTGCCCGATGAATGAAATGGGTGAAACGATGCTCCAATGATCCCAGGTTCCATAAAGCTTAGAGTTACCCGACATACATCCTTCAGGATAAGGGGAAACCCCAGAAAAACCTTACCCTGGCCGAGATTTCAACTCGGGACCCCTTGAACGAGAGGCAGACGCGCTGCCATCTACGTTACCGAGCCGGATACGTCATTGTTCAGTTTTAATTGTTTTACCCTTGTCATAGGTGTACATTTTTACTGTTTTATGCTTTTAAACGTAGTTTTGTAACGTTTCACATTTTGAAAATATTTGAAAAGAAGCTCAGCAAAAAATGGCATTTCTGAGAGCATGTATATGATTCTAAAAGTTATTAAGAAGTCTCAATTCATCATATACATTTAAATTTAGCATAGTTACACTTTCATTAAAGTTGCAGATGATATTTTGTTTTCATTTGTAATCTGGATATATACTCATCTCACAGATATAAGCTTTTAATGCCTTCATTTATTAATAATGTACATAGACATGGAATAGAGCTATATTTAGCTGTTACAGTGTCCTTTTTTTCTTTACGTATGTTTCTTCTTTTCTAATATACATTTAATTTGTAAATCATAGTGATTTTCACAGTCACTAAGTTAATTATTTTGTAACGTTTTTTAAAACATAGCATATGCATGGGAACCAAAGAAGCATAACCTACTTGCTATATCCAAAGAAGCACAACCTATGTCATCATAGTAACTACTTAATGTTTTGATTTTTCCTCAAAGTCAGACCAAAGTAAGGTATGGCATTGAAATTTCAGTCGACCTAGCGTTTATTAAAAATAAAATTGGTCATGGAACATGCATTCATATGTGCTACATAAGGTCTCCAAGGCGCTGGAGCCGTGAGGAACGCTATTACGTGAGATCCGGCAACACTGTCGTGCAGCTTGGTTTCACCCATTCAAATCCCCACCACTACCACCCGTTGCAACCATTAGTCTTGGCTAAGCAGCTGTTTGCGATGGAGCTTCTTATCAGTTCCGTCGCAAAGTGCGAGTTGCGTGCAGTGATCCGTTTTCTGAGTGCCAAGGGCACTACCCCCACTGAAATTCATCGTCAGTTATGCAAAGTCTATGGGCCACAGTGTAGGGAGGTCAGAAACGTGCGAAAGTGGGTCAGAGAATTCAAAGACGGACGTACAGACGTCTATGACGAACAGCGTTGTGATCAGTCTTCTGTTTCAGCCAAAACAATTGCAAAAGTGGAGCAAGAAATGCTTGAAGATCGGCGTGTGACAGTTGGCGAGCTGTGCGAACTTATCCCTGAAGTCAGTAAGACTACGATTGACAAGATTTTGACTGAACATTTGCATTATTACAAGGCTGATCTCCTAGCACAGTTCGTATGGGACATTTTCACTCATCAGCCCTACAGTTCAGACCTAGCACCTAGTGAGTATCATTTGTTTCCTGAGTTGAAGTCACACATGGGTGGAACACATTTCCAGACCGACGATGATTTGAAAAACGAGGTTGAGCGCTACCTGCGCAACTTGGCGGGAGAGTGCTATGACAAACGTATTCAAAAACTGCCACAGCGCATGCAAAAGTGCATCGATCGCAATGGTGATCACATTGAAAAATAGTTCCGCCTTTCCATCAATGTAGCATTCATTGACAATGAACATGATTTCTATAGTACATGAAATTGGAGACCTTATTTTACGGACACACCTTGTAGTTTTAACTTGGGAACCTCAATTCCCGCGAGTTTGGGAGTGATAGGCAGACGCCTAAAGTGCTGAGCCTAGGCAGAATGAAAATGTAATGTTTAACGCCCGCTTTTACTTTATGCGGTTCCGCAAACGGTGACATTGATGATACATCAGAAGAAGTTGGGGCACTCGTGGAATGAGATAGCGGGGGAAACCGGAGATCCCAGAGAAAACGCCTCAGTGTTGTCCAAATCTCACATGCCAGAGATCGAACCCGGGCCGCCTTGGAGAGAGACAAATGGTATAACCGAAGTCGGTTCTTGGCACCGGGAAGGACGCCATATTTTATATTCCCTTAAATACAAGCGCGTTCAAATTATAACTACAAAAACCGTCTTCTAAGATAGTAATAATTAATACTGTCGAACTACGTATGGTGATGCACATAAAATTATACAAGTCACTAGAGGCATCATTAACATTACCAAAAACCCAAATGCATATATTAACTCTACTCAAATTATTGGGTAATTTCAATTCCTGAACTAAATTTCTCTTATAAGATATTAATTTTAATGGTTTAGTAACACTTCGAAGTTTGCAATGTTCTAATTTATGTGAACATTTTCTCATAATTTCCTTGGAGTTCGTTCTAACTTTTCTTGGATGACATCGCGTTTTCTTTTCCCCTATTACAATAGGTGATTTAATTTCAGATTCTTATTAAATGTAGAGCACATCTAATTAAATCTAGGCACATAATTTCGATAAGAGGCGCACTAACAGGAAAATGTATGTATGTATGTATGTATGTATGTATGTATGTATGTATGTATGTATGTATGTATGTATGTATGTATGTATGTATGTATGTATGTATGTATGTATGTATGTATGTATGTATGTATGTATGTATGTATGTATGTATGTATGTATGTATGTATGTATGTATGTATGTATGTATGTATGTATGTATGTATGTATGTATGTATGTATGTATGTATGTATGTATGTATGTATGTATGTATGTATGTATGTATGTATGTATGTATGTATGTATGTATGTATGTATGTATGCATGTGTATGTATATATATATATATATAAACTCGAGGGTATCTACCAGGGCAATCCACACTGAGTGAAGATAGACCCCCCCCCCCCTCTGACGACCAGGGAGTAACCGAGCTGTCCCGAAAGGGCACCTGGCGCCTCCGTTGAGATTTTCATAGGGCAAACCCTAGAAACTAACAAGCCCCCCCCCCCCATCTGGTCCTGTGGAATCAAGATGGGTGGTGGATACGCCACTTAGGCGCGCCAACACCAAAGGGGAAGGCTTCCGATATGACCTCGGTGGGGCCGCCTGGTGATCTAGCACACCTTCTACTAGCTATGCAGGCTAGTACGCGGGAATATATCGCTTCCCTCAACCCGTCCGGAGACGTACCCGATCTCCCACGGGTATCGGGAACCACTGCCCCCTCAAGTCCAACCCAAACCGAACAACTCCCAATGAGACAGGGGCTCGAATGTTTGGCCGGAGGTTCCTCTAGTAACGTCAGAGGTACCACGAGTGCTAGGGGTCCCCAGCGCCCGCACCACGGCAGCTGAAGGGGACGGATCCCCTCCCCTATGGGGGGGGGGTGGTTGGGATGACGGTCGTACTGGTATGCCGGGGAGTTTCCAACTAGTAAAATCTAGGGACCCTCTCCTCTGTACTGCCGTGGTTCCATAGGACCGCAATCTTCTGACTCCTCTCGCCTCATCCTACCTCTTAGGGGTGTCCCACTTGTGGTCAAGACCTTTTCTGTGGTCTAAAGTGTAGGATGCCAGTCTCCGAATCAGAGGTCCCAGGTTACATTCTAAGCTAGAGTTGGGTTATAAATCCAGGGTCATTTTCATTAGTCTAGTGTCTAAAAATACGGCCGAGACATATTGTTTATGTGTGAATTAAATATAAATCCAATATACACAAGTAGTAAACTATTGAATATTAGTAATTGTTTCCAAAGTCACATCGATATGACCTCAGATGTTAAAGTTAGCATATAAATGGAACAAGATAAAACTCTAATCCATTTTAACCGGAGCTGCCAAAGGCCAGAAGCGTAAGGTGTACTGGACACCCTTTAGGGCCCCAATTTCATATTCGATGGATCAGAAAATCCTATCGTCAGGAAATTAATATTTAATAAAGTGGTGTTGCCTGATTGCAAAACACGGATAATGTACTCTGCGTTCCAATTTCTTGATTGGGCTTTCTAATTTTCACCCGTTATAATTAAACGCAGTGTGTTGGTATGCCTGTCCAAGAGTGTGTCCTCTCTGTCAATTAGCATACACACACACCAACCTAATTACAGTTAGATTAGCCATAATTAAACTTCATACGGCGGTGGACAGGTGGATATCGCATCCCTCCCCTTCCCTATTAATTTACTCGATTCTTCTAATCACCCCGTGTAATGCTCTTATTTAAAAATGAATAAAACCTCCACCATTAGCGCGCTCTGGGATTACAGAAACAATTGAATGGCGAAAAAATGGAGATGCTACGTGCTTTGCAAATGTAAATTGTCAGCATCAAGCTCGTTTTCCCTGCATCTCGAGCATTTGTTTTGTTTTGCTTTCTCTCGCGTCTCTTAAATGTTAACAGCTCGCAAAAAATTGTAACGACCTACTTTCCATTTTAAAAGTTTCGTTTATCGGAAAACGGTGCCTTTATAAAACATTCACCTATTTTCTCTCTCTCTAAAAAAAAAAAAAAGCAAAAACGTTTGTTGAATATTTATAGAGATTAGTAGGAATTTAAAAGCGTGCTTTTTTATTCTGTAATGAATTAAACATACACTTATTTAAACACATATTAATACAAAAATTACATTTTAACATATATATTATACAGTATTTATATATCAAGTCATTCTCATTCAATCATTCGCATCCGCATTATGCGACAGAGCGGCTAGGCTGCTTATAGTAAGGATAGCAGGAACTTCCCATTAATACTTAAAATAAATAAAATAAAATCTGCATATCTAATTGCCCGGTTTCTGGAGACTATACCAGGCCATATTATGCAATTTTTGATTTTTAACTTTATTTACCTCTGAATTAGATTTCACAAACAATTTACAAATTTTGCAGATATAATCTACTTTCTACCTTAACGAACTAACTAAACTTAAAGATTACTGGATTCCAGTAACCTTACAAATAGTATATATCTAAAACAGTCTTTTTTTACTTTACTTCTACTTCAACAATATAAATCAAATCTACATTTCTGCTACAGCTTTAATTCTTATAACAAGCTACGAAAGACTGTTTCCTACAGTTTTAAAATTTCCTCTTCTGCAACTGGTATCCAACGCTTCCTCCTACTGGTATCCATCTCTTAAAGGAACTGGCATCAGTAGATGGAGCTGGTTCATCAGTTCCAGACATCCGGGTCATCTCATCCAGTCATCTCTCCGCTTCTGCATAATCAGTTGTGTCTGTCCGCTCTGATACTCTCCATATATATCTTCTCTCTCCTGGTACTCTTTCTGCCTATGGTATTTCTGCCTTTCTGTCTTCTTTCTGATGCCCATAATTGGCGTCTTAAATCAAGTCTTCAAGTCTGGTAATCTGTATCTTCAGTTTCTCTTGGTCCTATTTCCCTCCGATGATCCCTTAAGTTATATACTTTTCTCATAGATTGAAATGTTCTTAGATTTCTTTCTTGAAATATTTTGTCCTGGGTCATATATTCCTCCAACGCCTAAACGAATATTATTTGAGACATGTTTTCTAAATATGCATAATCTTCTGCATCTCTTAAGATGTTCCATAAACATTTTCCTTGAAGTTTACTTCGACCGTCTTCTACTAGTTCACTATATTTATTGCACTCAAAAATAACATGTTCAGGCAAATCTAAACAGTTACATTGCTCACATAAATCTGAGTTCTTCTTCCCTATTATTTTTAAATATACATTGTATGGGCCATGTCCTTGGCCATGGGCCTTGGTTTTATATGTTCCAATTTTAGCCTCTCTTTAATGTCCGGAAGTAAACCATGTACTCTTCTTCCTACGTGTGGATTATCCCACTCTTCTTTCCATTCTTGTTTTAAATAATTTTTCACTTCTTTCTTAGTATTGCATCTTTTTCCCATAATTTTAAAAATATTCTCATATTCTCCCTTCTTTGGCCAATTAGTTGCACTCCTTAATCTAATGATATAGTCAATAGGCCAAATTCCCGCTACTATTAGTAGGGCCAAAGTAGATGTCACTTTGGTAGCTCCGCTGCTGCGAAGTAGTATTTGTCTCTGAGTTTTTCGGATTAAATTTGTGCAGGATTTGACCCTTAAACTATGTGCCCATGTACTTGCGCCATATCCTATTATACCTATTACAAAACTCATATGATATATTCTTGTTGCTGTAAAATGTATTCTATAGCTCTTTTGTACAATTGACGCTAATTTTATAATGATATTTACTGCCGTTTCGCTTGTTACTTCATATGGCTGTTCAAAAGTAATTCTCCATGTTATTCTATGCCTTAATACTTAAACGTTTTGTCCTCATCAGTACTGTTGTATACAGGCGTCCAATATTTCGAGGATGCCTTTCTAACCAGTAAAAACGTTCATGTAATATAGGTCTGTTAACCATGTATTGCTGAGTTACAGAACAAAGTTGAAATGCTACTCAAGAGACTATAGACTGCAGAAATGCACAAGTAAGTGGCAGTAGATGGCTAGAGTACCCGACAGACCAAACACCATAATGGTCCACGTGGGTAGCGTAGGTGCTATCGTACCTGCCTCAAGTCAAGAGGTCATGAGTTCGAATCTCCATTAGGGTAAATTACCTGGATAAGGTTTTTTCAGCGTTGTTCCCTTATCCCACAAGACTAATGTTTGGTAACTCTAACCTCTATGGACCCTGGACTAATTTGAACATCAATTGATTCTTCGCCCGACATGACTTAAGGCTGGAGGTTTTCCCTTATACTCAAACATAAATGTCTGTACTATGGACCTTGGTCTTATTTGAACATCATTTCATTCATCGTCCAATATGTCTTAAGGTTGGAAGTTTTCCCTTATACTGAAACATAAATGTCTGTACTATGGACCTTGGTCTTATTTGAACATAATTTCATTCATCGTCCGATATTATTTAAGACTGGAGGTTTCTCCTTATACTGAAACATAAATGTCTGGACTATGGACCTTGTCCTTATTTGAACATAATTTCATTCATCGTCCGATATGACTAAAGGTTGGAGGTTTTCCCTTATACTGAAACATGAATGTCTGTACTATGGACCTTGGTCTTATTTGAACATCATTTCATTCATCGTCCGATATTATTTAAGGCTGGAGGTTTCTCCTTATACTAAACATAAATGTCTGGACTATGGACCTTGTCCTTATTTGAACATAATTTCATTCATCGTCCGATATGACTAAAGGTTGGAGGTTTTCCCTTATACTGAAAGATAAATGTCTGGACTATGGACCCTAGTCTTATTAGAACATCATTTCATTCATCGTCCGATATGAATTAGGGTTGGAGCTTTTCCCTTATACTGAAAAATGAATGTCTGGTTAATGGACCCTGGTCTTATTTGAACATCATTTCATTCATCGTCCGATATGACATAAGGTTGGAGGTTTTCCCTTATACTGAAATATGAATATCTGAACTATGGAGCCTGGTCTTATGTGAACATCATTTCATTCATCATCCGATATGACATAAGGTTGAAGGTTTTCCCTTATACTGAAACATGAATATCTGAACTATGGACCCTGGTCTTATTAGAACATCATTTCATTCATCGTCCGATATGAATTAAGGTTGGAGGTTTTCCCTTATCCTGAAATATGAATGTCTGGTTAATGGACCCTGGTCTTATTTGAACATCATTTCATTCATCGTCCGATATGACATAAGATTGGAGGTTTTCCCTTATACTGAAATATGAATATCAGAACAATGGACCCTGGTCTTATATAAACATCATTTCATTCATCGTCCGATATGACATAAGGTTGGAGGTTTTCCCCTATCCTGAAAAATGAATGTCTGGACTATGGACTCTGGTCTTATTTGAACATCATTTCATTCATCGTCCGATATGACTTAAGGTTGGAAGTTTTCCCTTATACTGAAAGATGAATGTCTGTACTATGGACTCTGGTCTTATTTCAACATCATTTCATTCATCGTCCGATATGATTTAAGGCTGGAGGTTGAGGTTTTCCATTATACTGAAAGATCAATGTCTGGACTATGGACCCTGGTCTTATTTGAACATTATTCCATTCATCGTCCGATATGATTTAATGTTGGAGGTTTCCCTTATACTGAAAGATGAATGTCTGGACTATGAACCCTGATCTTATTTCAATATCATTTCATTCATCGGCCGATATGATTTAAGGTTGGAGGTTTTCCCTTATGCTGAAAGATGAATGTCTGGACTATGAACCCTGATCTTATTTCAACATAATTTCATTCATCGGCCGATATGATTTAAGGTTGGAGGTTTCCCTTATACTGAAAGATGAATGTCTGGACTATGAACCCTGATCTTATTTCAACATCATTTCATTCATCAGCCGATATGATTTAAGGTTGGAGGTTTTCCCTTATGCTGAAAGATGAATGTCTAGACAATGAACCCTGATCTTATTTGAACATCATTTCATTAATCGTCTAATATTACTTAACGTTCGAGGACGTACATATAAAACAGTTAATAAACCACTATAGGGTAACCCAGAGGGAACCGTGGAAATCTCGAAGCAGTGGAAGCTCGTAAGACCTCACTCTGACGTAGCTGGGAAGAAGTTCCAAATGGCTAGCTCCTTAGTTAACTAACCACCGTCACTTTACCTTAAAAAAAGGTTGTCAACCACGTAAGCTTACAGGAAAAGTCATGGACAGAATGGATACCTACTACGAACCGAACCTTGACCTTACAAATGCGAACCCCATACGTTACCGCATAGCCTCTTGCTCGGTTCTTGAGCACTAGTTTATTATTCTTCTGTTTATGTGTTGTTTTGCAATAAATGTGGAATTTTAAAGGGGAATATAGCCACTAGTTTCAAAATACCTCATCATTGTATCAAATACAAGTACATTCGCAGAAGCAAATTGCGTTGACGTGGGCTTGGTAAAACAAAACAGTTTTGCACATACTGGTTAATTTACGCTGCAAAATAACAATATTGCTGGTATTCAATTCCGTTAATTTGATCGACTCTTGTATCAGATTTCACATAGGCACTGAAAATTCTTCTAATTGACCCACCATTAAAAGTGGTCCTTCTCATTTAACTGTGTAATTTGCAGCCGTTGATTGATTGTTTTTAGTTTGGTTGAATGTACTGAATTGAAGCAGAAGAATCGACTGATATGTACTACAAAAATCTAAAACGATTAGTTTGGACACACACGTAATCATCTTCTTGGTCTTCATTTCTTTCCTCCGCACCCGAATACGGAGGTAGTTTCTTAGAAATGAGTAGTATCCGTCTCTGTCTGCCTCAATGATGATGTGCCAATTTGAAGACGTATGCGCTTGCTTCACATGTTCAAAGAAAGGATGACACCGGATCATATTCTGAAACACTTAATTAACAGTATTCACTTTATGCAAGAAGTTTCCCAGCTATGGAAACTAATGCATAAATATCTGGAGTTAACGTATTTGAGTACCACATCAATTGATAACACGCGGTTCTATCCTTGAGGCAAGAATGACGCCTAATACAGTCATATCTTGTTCCACTGGCGAATCGAGCAGAGGTGTTCAAGATTATCCCCATAATGTCTTACTCAGCTTCAATATCCTTCTAATAACCTCCCATTTTGCTAATTATTTCAAGACCCCTTCTAATATGATGATGACATTTCTTTTTTAGATCTCTGAAATTTGCTTCTTTCCAAATCTCTCCATAAAGTTCTAAGAAATTCTCTCACATATTCTAAGAATTCCAAACTAGCCTATTATACCTAATCTGTCAGCTTTGGATAATTTCATCCACCTCATCACATAACCGCCCGAATCACTCCTAAGGATTTGCCTAAAAACTAGCTCTTATTAATTGCCGTACTTAATTTCCTTTTACCACGAGCCAAACTACCTCATAATCTATTGCCAAACTTACAGCCTCTTAACATTTAACACAAATGCATAAAATATGCATATTTTACGATGTACGTCCAGAAAGTAAGCTCTGTTTGGTAATAAAATTAAATTGTGTAGAGATACAGAAAAATTATTCATTGCACAAATTCTACAACTCTTAAACTACCTTTTCACATAACTGCCGAAATTTTGCAGGCATTTTTCATAGCGAGGCACAAGTTTTTGTATATCTTCTTCATAGAAGTTTGCCGCCTGTGTCTTCAACCAGTTGGAAACATTTTCTTTCGGCTCTTCGTCATTGTTGAAGTGTTGACCACCAAGGAAAGATTTGAGATGCAAAAACAAACGAAAGTCGCTAAGAGCGAAGTCAGGGCTGTACGGGGTTGGTCAAACATCTCCCAGCCAAATCCCTGTAGGGTCAAAAACTGAAGTGCACTACCCAACCGTTTTGTTTTGAGTTGCTCAGTAAGAATCTTTGGCACCCAACGTGCGCAAAGTTTACGAAATTTCAGTTTTTCGGTAACAATTTCATGAACTAATGACCGTGAGATTTGGGGAAATTCCATTGCGAGAAACTGTAAACTTGCGGTTTTCCTGGATCTTGTCAACAATGGCGTGAACCAGCTCTTCTATAACCAAAGATAGACGCCCACTTCGTTCTTCATCGTGCACTTCACTACGTCCTTCATTGAACTGTCGGACCCATCTTCTCACCATTATATCACTCATTGCATTTTGTCCGTAAACATCGCAAATTTGCCGAACAATTTCAATTGGTTTTACTTTCCTAGCATTCAGAAAACGCATCACAGATCTGATTACACAAGCGGCGGGATTTTCAATCAACACCGACACTGTAAACAAGCGCAACAAAGCGTTTGTGGCTGACAGCGATCTCAGAATGGCGCACGTTTCTTCTCCTTGATACTGAGAGTCTACCGCGCATGTGTGTAACTACAATCGCAGCGCTGTAGCGGAGATAAATTGAAACAGAGCTTAATTTCTGGACTCCCTTGTATTTTATAATAATTATTAATTTATTCAATTGATCCATAGTTCCTGTATCAGATTTGCATTATTTAAGTTAAGATGTCACTGAACGTTAACCAAATGACGTAATTTTTACACGACCGTGCGCTATGTCATTTCAGTAGGATAATTATAAATTTCCACTTGGATGGATTGGTAGAGGAGGACTCATTGCTCGGCCTGCTCGATCTCTTGATTTGAATCCAATAGACTCCTTCGTCTGTATATATTGTAGCCGATCACATTGTTGGATTGGAGCCGCCGCAAAGCTAGAGCTGTACGCGTGGGCAGGAAAGAAAGAGACAGATAGTGACGCGCAGCGTGGACGCTTACCGAAAGAGAGAAAGAAATAGAGAGAGAAAGAGACAAAGAGATCTCTGGATATTTCCGTCATTCTCTAGCCGCCGCGATTGCTCACGGAAAATCTACTTCATTCTAGAACACTAACTGGGAGGTATAAATTTCTGCAAAGTGTGTAGAAGAGTCAGTTGAGTCGTGTAGTTCAGTTGTGAAGTTGTGCAGCTGTGTTGTTTGTTTGTTTGTTTGTTTGTGTGTGTGTGTGTGTGTGTGTGTGTGTGTGTGTGTGTGTGTGTGTGTGTGTGTGTGTGTGTGTAATTTACATCCTCCATCGGACGATGAATGAAATGGGTAAAATGATGCTGAAATGATTCCGGGTTCCATGGAGCTTAGAGTTACCTCAGATTCGTCTATTAGGATAAGGGAAAACCCCAGAAAATAGTTTACCCAGGTAACTCACCCTAACGGAAATTCGAACTCGGGACATTTTGAACGTGAGGCAGACACGGTACCATCTACGTTACCGAGGTGGGCACTGTGTTCTCATTGTGAATTTGAACTGTACCGCAGCGAATTCATTTGTTGTTTAAGAGTGGCAGTGGAACGAGACGACTTTGAAGACTGTTGTTTGTGTATGCTACGCTTTTTGCTGCTGCAATGGCTGTACAAAGTAGCTGTTTACTGCAAATAATCAGCATTTTAAATTTCTGTAGACAAGACTTTTAATTCTATGAACTCACAAATTCACAATGTTTACGAGGACTTTTCCATAAAGAATGATCATAATGTTTACTGTCATAATTTTTCACACTAAAATTCATATTGTCACCCGAGCGTCGGAACACCCTGTAGACTGGGCAAGCAGCAGACAGGCCGGTGTTCGTCCCGCCCCCTCGTTTGTCTTATAGCGTTAAGAAGGGATGGCTGGGACAAAAAACATCACTGTGCCGACTCTTTCTGTTCCACCTGTGTTCTCGAACCTACAGGATATTTCCTTTAATCTAGAACCTTCCGATCGACCCGCTGGCCCTATATAAGCAGCACGTCGGGCAAGAGGAGTCAGTCAGTTCTTGGTGTGAGAATGCAGTGCTAGTGTACGACGAGAAGACTGTGTGAGAGCATCGGAAGATTGTACGTAATTACGAGTGCAAGTGAAATTGTAACGGACGAACTGGTGAATCGTAATTGTGTGCATTACGTAATTCAGTGTAATTGGCAAGAGTTTAACTGTAAGTCGGTGGAAATAAAGAACATTTTTGAGTGGTGTAATTGGACTTTTTATTTCACGAACCCACAAAGTCACAATATTTATTATATTCTGTTCGCTTAATGTTAAACAAACACGCCGTAGTAGTTTAATTTTTGATACTCCTGGTTATCACCTGTGAGAACTAGTCAAGTTCAGACATTTTCAGTATCGCCTACCACTGCAATGGAAGTAACACGCGATGAACTATATGCGGTTTTGAAGTTCTGCTTTCGTCTCAACAAATCTTCGGTTGAGGCCTACACAATATTACAGGAGGCCTATGGAGAATCTGTTCTTTACTACAGCACAGCTCGAAGGTGGTTTTAAATGTTCAAAGAGGGGAGACAATCGATTTCAAAGGAAGGTGGACCCGGTGCTCCAGATACTGCTCTTACGGAAGAAAGTGTCAACACTACTGCTGTTGAGAGAGACTGATGAATTACCTTAAGATCACTGTCTGAAATACTGAACATTTCATTGGGTGCCACCAACACGTTGGTGACAGAACCATTACACATGAGACGTGTTTCTGCTGCTGATTCCCGGACCAAAAGACATTCGCATGCAGGTCTGTATGCAGTTAAAGTTGATGTTAGATGAAGATCCGGGCCTTCTTTCATACGCAATCACTGCTGATGAAACTGGGCTACATCATTTTGATCCTGAGAGCAAACAGCAAAGCTCAGTGTGGAAATCTCCTTCATCATCAGCCCCACAAAAAGCAAAAGAGGTTGCTTCTGCTGGGAAAGCTATGGTCATCTCATTCTTTGATATTGATGGAATGATTTATCAGCATGTTGTACCTGCATACACATAAGTAACTGGACAATACTACAGGGATGTCCTGAAAACATTGCAAGTCCATGACAGGCGCAAAAGACCACATTTCCGTGAAGCAGGCTAACTGCTGCATCACGATAATGCGCGGCCACATATTGCCAATGTTGTTGCTGAATACCTTGCAAAAATCAAAATGAAGTGCATGCCTCACCCTCCCTACAGTCCGAATTTAGCCCCATGTGACTTTTTCTATTCCGTAAGTTGAAGAAACGCCTTCATGGGAGGCATTATTCATCATCAGAAGCAGTGGTGAAGGCTGCGGAAGCAATTTTGAAGGATCTGTCATAAAATGGTTTCCAGTATGTCTTTGAAGACTGGCAGAAACGCTGGGACAAGTGCATCGCATTCAGGGGAGACTTTTTTGAGAAGCACCATCAAAATTATGAGGATGAGTAAAGGTACCTTGTCAAAATAATGTGCTCAATCTTTGTTGAGTAGCCCTCGTAAATTTCCTGTTTTGTGCAACTCCTGTACCTGACATTGATTCTTTAGAGAGCATATCTACGCTGGATTTGTCTAAACATGAAAATCTGAAAGGCGGTTGATTTTTTGCTTTCGGACACAAACATCCTTAGCAAGGGAATGAAAATAAAGCAGTGATCACGTGCCTAGGTTTATGGACCTTTAAAGAACACCAAACCGGATAAAGAGGCCTCTGAGCAAATTATACAGTATTTCACGTCCTATATACAGAATGGGACGCTAAGAATCATTCAATTTTATCACATAGTGACCAGCTCTTAGAAGATTCTACTCTTGCTTACACCTACTCTATTTCTGTATTGCCGTTATATGGTGCCAATAAGAAAATGTGAATGAATGTTTATATGTTCAATGGATGAATGGAAATAAATGGATTGAGCCCTTTCGGTCCCTTGCACGTAGGCCGCATATTGGGTCCCATGTGCTCCTCTTACTGGAGTTCTTATTCAAGTCCCGTGGACTCCAAAAAGGACAGGACAATTCTTGGATGAGCACTCTTTGTATCATCTGGCCTCTGTCTGAGCCCTTAAGTGCCTAATTGCAGCAAGTGCTTCACATTCACACAAAATATGTAGAGAAGACTCATCCTTCCACCGGACTTCCTGCATGTAGATTCTGCACTAAGCTTCATCATATGCAGGTGTCTCTTTAGGGTGTTGTGCCCTGTCAACAGGCCGACAACACTTCTAGGCTGTACCCGATTGAAGGTTAGCAGAATCTTGCTGTTCTTGCTGGGTCCCTCGATCTTAGACCGTGCCTGCCTAGCCGTGGTAAGATAACGCCTTGAGGTGCCATGTTGAAGTGATACCCAATCAAGGATCTCACATCTGGCCCTTCTTGGTGTAATACCAAGGACAGATTCTGGACCAATAAACGTGTTGGCCGAGCCTTCCCTGGCTAGCCTATCAGCTAGTTCATTTCCTCTGATCCCAGCATGCTCACCTACCCAGCAGATCTGTACTGGTCGGCAAGAACAGAGAATATTCAAGGTCTCTTGGCACTCTCGTACCAACCTAGACTTTGTTGTGCTAGCACATAGTGCCTTCAGGGCAGCCTGGCTCTCAGAACAGATACTAATCCAACCATGCAGCCAATGCATCCCTAAGATATCATAAACTCAGACCTAAATATGTTTATATGTCAATATGAAGCACATGTTCTCCATGTTGTAAACAATGAATCACACATCCTGCTGGCCAAGGTGGCCATTAACAGGTCTAAACATGTTCTCAATTATGTAAACAATGATTGAACAATATGTTGCAATAGTTGGGAGGAAATTAACAGTTAGCGTGGGAATAGCTGAGGTGACTTTTGAGGTAGGGCCCCTATTTAAGCTTGGGGGACTTCACAGAGAGATTTGAGAAGGGACTTGCTGATGGTCTCTTTGTTGGATGACTCTATAAACATTAACAAGAGTTTATTTTAAAAGTGCTACTACGAGTAAGATCGCCAGCAGGGTGCACCGGGCCGTACATCTCTTGCCAGTTGCACAAGTTTCAGCCATACAAACAACGCATCTCTACAGGTATAGTTGCACTATGTCATTATGTATTTAAATGTTACTGAAGCGCCCCTGATCTCATACAAATCCAGTTAGTGCCCCGTAGAAACGCTAGGCATCTCTGAAATACAGTTACTCAGTTCATTTTGAAGTAGATGTTTCTTCTGCTCTAACTTCTGCATAGCTACGCTCCCGGTTACTATATGGGGTTGAGGGTAAAACCACTTACCTCTTAAGCCCCTACGAAACTTGATAGTTTTGTCATGAAAGAGTATAATATTTTACACAAATCTTTGGGTGTACGCTACTCGAGAAAATAATTTTTCATCTTCTAACTTTCAGCGCGTATTTTAAGTTCCGGATATAGGATTGATGCCCATTTATCATAATGAGGAATTTGAGGAGCTACGATAGCTAGCGATCCCGATCAAGAAAGCCAACTTACCAGCTGGAGTGCGTGATGCTGACCACATTTCTTCTTCCTATCGGTTGGTGTATGTAGGTATGAGGCCGGCAGTTGGGTTGGCCGGCTCTGATCGATTGCGGGCTGTTACACCGTGGATTACTAATAATCTGCTTATAATAGTGAATTAAGTAAAACATACCTTTGACTTCTTTACAACTGCTCACCATACTGCTTACATCATGTCCCATTTTATTCTGTGGTAAACAGCATTTTAAAACAAGCGAAAGAGAATTTCTGAAAATACTGAAATAAAAATGGAATCGAATTTAATAAATGTAGACTCCATTTCAGATTACGGTAAAAAGAACTAAAATGACATATTTTTAATCAACACTTCGTAAGCTATGTGAAACGAACCTAGATATATGTATTCAGTATACGTTTTAAATGCAAACTTTAATGAGATTTTGGAATCTCCAATCCAGTTCGCTCATCTCAAAGGCAGGGTATCTCTGAAGCGAGAGGATTTTGTGATACAATTTAACATGTTGCGTATACATCCTTTTTTATATTTATACAAAGTTAATCTTATTTCCTAAATCACTGAGCGTGCCATCCACCCACAAGGCACGTACAGTAATTTCTAAACGTGGTAACCATGGTAACTGTAGCAAAAATATAATACGTAGTACTGAACAGCCTGAGTGCTGGCGAGTGCTTCATTTTGCTATCACTGTAGAGCAGTGATCGGCTTAGACTGCATTATTTTCTCAATTGTCTAATTATATAGATACAAGAATAATTAATTGCAAACAAAGCAGTTCTATATAAAGATTTCTTCCCGATAAATACTGTTTGCGACGTTTGCACTGAAATAGTCCATTCATGTGATGCTCTACAGTGATTCCTGACAGTCATTCATTGGCCTATAAATGAAGCTCAGGCTAGGTGAGCGGCGAAAGGGGAGTTACGAATGCATTTTACCTGTGGCTGGCAGGTATGCTTCTCAACGACGCTCATTTTTTCAGTAAAGTCCTGTGCATTTACGTAACTGATAACCGTCAGGGAGTACATAAAACTGTAGGTATAGTTAAAGCACATATTTTAAGTAAAATTAATTTTTAGGGTGCCAACCACTTCCAGATATATGAACTTTCAATCACACAACGATTTCCCTTAAATAACACGTTATTATTCAAGTTTTCTTTCTTCTTAACGCTTCCCTAGTCATGTAAAGAGAACTGCAGCCATTTAAAGATGTACTATTTCAACCAATATATTCCCCCATTTACGTTACACCTACAAGAAAATAACTTGATCAGCTTTAAGTTCGCACCGTGGTCAAGTGGTTAGACCGCTCCGCCCTGGTTCGAACCCAGGCGACCGCACAGTGAAGTTTGTGGACAACACGGCGTTGCGACGGGTTTTCTCCTGGATCTCCGGTTTCTGCAGCCTCATTCCACCAATTCCTCCATCTTCACCTCTCCTATCATTCATCTTGCCCTATTATCTACTACATGGCAAAGGCGTATCGGAAAAATTCGTAACACAGAGATGTTTACCAGAGCTTATCGCACATACACGGCGAGTCCAGTATATGTTATACTCTGTTCAGATATTTTCATGTCTTCTGGACAACAATGTGTCATATATCGACAGGTGCAAGAAATCATATCATTTAGACACACGCAGCTTCTAATCGCTCTACTTGTGTTTCGTAACTTACTGTACATTAACTTACTAATATTTCACTCTTCTAATCGACCAGATAAGACCCGATAAGAGACGATCACAACGCTGGTCACTTGAAGGTCAATACGCCTCAACGCTCTGTCGAGTAATACTTCTCTCACCCACTCACCAGGCATCGGGGATCGGTCAGATCACCCATCTTGGTTCTGTATCAGATCCGAAGCTTCGGCTCCTCAGCCCCGATCTTAAGGGATAGAGGAACAGGAATCCCCTAAATATTGGTTAAGCCGTATACTGGGGATAAAGTAAACAAGAATAGTGTTAAGTTAATATGTAATGTAATATGTAATATGTAATATTTATTGAGGTACTAAGCTTTTACAATTTTTGGACTGCCCTCTGTTTTGGCCCAGGCCACTGCTACACAGGACAGTCCATTAAGTATGTTTACAGACATGTTACAATATGTATTATTACAGAATAGTCACTTATTATTCCTTCTCTCTTTTTACAGTCCACACCCACTTGTTTTTAACCTCACTTAAAAACTGACCTATGTTATTATAATTTTTACTTAAAACCTTGATTAAGCTGATTCTCCTATTCATTTTTGATATTTGACATTCTTTCCTCCACATCTCTGTTTCCTTACAATCAAACAATATATGTTTTATATCCTCTTTATCTCCACACAATGGGCACTCGTCTTGTGGGTATCCATTTCTTTGACCTCTTAATCTCCATATCCCTGCTCTTAACCATGCTAACCCCTTTCTTTCTTCACTGTTAGTGCTATCTATATACCTCTCCCTCCCCCAACTATTTTTCAATTGAATATAGAAAACAAGTGATCTCTTCTCTGTTATTTGACTAAACAGTTTCTGGATCTCCATGTCTTCAAATCTTATTCTAGCCCCTTTCCAAAAAAAACTACAATTTGGGTTTTAGCTCTATTCACCTTTAGGCCCCAAGCTGCACAATATTTATCTATTTCTTGTAAAGATATTTTTAGCCCATTCACAGTAATAGCACCGATCACCAAGTCATCTGCAAACAATAATCCAGGGATTTGTATATTATTAATTACCGGCAAGAAATTATTATTATTGCTTATATTTTTCAATATATCATCTATGAACAAGTTAAACAGAACTGGGCTTAACTTGCACCCTTGCCTTAGCCCTTTCTCCTGGTGTATGTCCCTAGTTATTGCACCTTCTTCATATTTTATACAAAATGTGTTCTCTTTGTATAACCCTTGTAGGATGGTTACCATTTTATTACTAACCCCCTTCATTAATAATTTATACCATAGCAAATTCATCTCTATTCGATCAAAAGCTTTCTCGAGATCAATAAAGGCCATATATATTTTACCTTTTTTATATCTTAAATACTTGTCCACTAGTGTTTTTATAATAAAGACATTGTCCACTGTTCTCCTACCTTTCCTAAAGCCCATTTGATATTCTGAAAGAATATTGAATTCTTCAATCCATTTTTGCATCCTATCAGCCAGTATTCCTGTAAAAATTTTACCCACATTGGACAGCAGTGCTATTCCCCGATAGTTATTGGGTTTATCCAACTCCCCTTTGCCCTTGTATATTGGCTGTATAATTGCTTTTCTCCAACTTTTCGGTATATAGCCATTTGTTTTCATTGAGTTAAATAATGATGGTTAAGTTAATAAAATAATAAAAGTAGTTCTGCAAACTCCTTTGCTGTAAAATAAACATGAAATTGTGAAGAATTTTTGTCAAAAGAATGAATTTCAAACTATCATATATAACTGCCTAAAAGGGCTATGAATATACGACTCTGCGTCTTTCACGATGTAGAGAAAATTTCCGTTACGCCAGCCACACGTCCAAACGTAGGCTCTGTAGATGCAGTTCTTTATGTTACAGATGAGTTTTCATATCGCCAGGTAAACAAATCCGCAATGATTCATTATTATTTAGTGTCTTCAGTGAACATAAGGCACTTTCCAGCTCACCAACAGTAAAAATGCCTATAGCCAAGCATCAAACGCATATTTTTCTTACGAATGTACCGAAAACTAATCTGGGATTAAAAACCGGTGCGCGCCGATACTAAACAATTCACATCCGTTACAAAGGAAAACAATCGCCGGGCGATCCAATTATTGCTTTTGATTGTTTACCGATGAACCCCCTGAAAGGACAGACGTACGAATTTATTTCGTTTATTTTTAAAACCTCGCCCCAGTGCCTATACTTTGTAATTTAAAGGCCATCCGTGAAAAACAAAACAAAAAAGAGTAAAATGGCAGGCATTGTTATATAATCTTCACGTATACCTAACTACTCTCCCTTTAGCGACTCTATTTATTCTAGTACATTAAACTGCGGCTCGTGGCGCTAGCGTCATATAATTTACTTCGTTTCTTTTAACTGAAAATGAAGTCTCCCCTAGCTCGAAACGTGCCCTTTGTGAAATGTGTTATTTCAATGTTTGTGTAAAAAAATACACCGCTGCGAGGTATTCGAGTTCAATTTTTATTATTACTTAACATGGTAAAGAGACGAAAGTAATAAGTTTAAAAAAATAATACTTTATTAATCGTCAGACGTATTTCCCAGTAAGTTTCCTTTACAATAAGAGACAGAAATGGGAGAAATACTGTTGGAAACAATAACATCTAAAGCGAACGAAACAAAAGAAAGAAATACAAAAAAATAAAGAAAGAATGTTAAGTATTTTTCTCTGTGTCCTATTCCAGGGGTTGGGTAAGGTGTTTCATTATGTAGGTGTGTTTCTATATGAAATCGTCGTGATATTGGATCTCAACTATATACCTTTCATTCGTGCATTCTTACACCCAGCCAAACGTATTATTCAAATTAAGGACATCATCGTCGACGGATGTCATACAGAAACACATGCCAGCATCTTGTAACAAAAGACCAATATCAGGACCAGATGTACTTCTGTTCCAGTACTTTCCAAACTGGGCCACGTGAGTACATATAGGGGGTTACAGAATTCAACCGGTAAACTTTCAGAGATGATACAGCAAACTTTAATAGGCTCTGTGACGTTAAAATTTAGAAGTGATGTAATCATTTTTGCATCTGAATCTTCGTTCTGATAAATGCAAAAAAGTAAAGAGATATTGCGAATGTGGTAAAGTAGTTAATTTATCTTCAGGAGGCAGTGATTCTTGACTTTCACACGGCGAAATCACACTATGAGAAAGACGAAATTCGACATCTGTTTTTGTAGTGTTCCCATAGATATTAGTAGAGCCGCAGGCATTCCTAGCATTCTGCTGTTGTGACGTCACAGCCGTGATGCCGTTTATTCAGAGTAAACAAATTATTAACCTTCACATGACAGTATTTTATGTGACAGTAAGCGCATTTTAACTGATTTTGGACAACCAGCTCAGGCGATTTCGTCTATGGCCCGCATTATGAAGGTCCAGCTCGATTTTCGTGACCGGCCATCCTGACCCTGGCTTTTTCGGTTTTTTTTTTTCCGGTTTGGCAGGTAGGTTAATTACATCCCCCGAATTTCCTTTCCTTCCCTTATATCTCCATCATCTCTCATCTGGTGGTCTCTATCAGGGTAGAAGTGTCGGCTGGTGTCTGGCGCTGCATGACAGGGTGATATGCTACTGGTAAGCACTTCCTCCTTCGGTAGGACGGTTTCGGGCCGACTCGATGTGGCGTTTCCGGATCATGGTGGGTGGGTTGCCGATTGTGCTGGTAGAGTTTCCAACTGATAAGTAATAGACACCCTGCCCTCTGTCTACTCTCTCCTCAGCCTTCCTTCCGGAAATTCCTCATTTTGGGCATAGATACAATAGATTAAGACTGATCTCAGTGCGAATCCTCTCTTACAGTAATCAAATCAGATCCAACTAATTTTCGGCAGTGCATAAAACCAGTGTGACTACTTAAAACTAACATATATTGTTGCGTATAATGTCTGAACTAATTTTGGAAAGAATTATAATTATTGGAATTTAACATTTCATGCCCTGTATTGTAAGTTTAAATACGTCTGTGTGAATCAGTTGACTCAAATCGCTAGATGAAGAGATAGAGTAATTGAACTGTAGGATACTTCCTGCTTTGTCAACAAAACAAAGGAAAATTGTAACAGCTCATGTAAACAGTAACTGCACAAGATCGTGCAATACTAGAAAGCCAGAAGCAAGAAGTATGAATTTGACATGGGAACCACCAGAACGGCCCCACGAATGTGAGAAACGCTAACTTGTCGATTAACGGCCATTTTGGTGGGATCCCTATTTAAATGATATAAGTCGGTATGCGTGAGGATTTTTGGATTAGTATTATTGAATCGACGGATTAAGACTGTCAATTCTGAAGTCTGTTTCTGTGTGTTCAACACGAAACAAGAAGACGATCAACTCTAGACTTCATCCTTCATATAGCCGTTAGTTCAGACATCTACGCAACCCTCAGCCAAAGGTAGAGTTTATCATGTTATAATTTATATAATATTTCAATTGCACCTCTGACCTCTTTAAGATGAGGGAGTGCCTTGTTTTGATCTACCGAATCATAGAATATATTTTTAATGTGGTTTGACATTAGGTGTTTCTCTAAACCTTCTCATGTCCTCAACCGCTACCAATTACCTCTACCATCTGATTTTCCCAATCCTTCCAGTAGCTACGTTTCTAGTTGTGACTTATGATTGTAAGTCCTTCATCCCACATACAACCCTGGTTGAAACAATGTGTGTTGCAGAAATATTTTCAACTTTTTCATAGACAACAGTTAAGCTGTGCTGCCATTGTAGGTTAGCGAAACTAGAACAGATCTGTTATAAGATTTTGTTGTTGAATTTTTAGTTTCTAACGTTCTAAAGTTGGTAATATTGTCAGGTTGTACTCCGTAAAAGCGTTTGAGGCTATAACTAAACAATGTTAGCCAACTGTGAAGTGTATATACCTATATGAATGTATATCTGTTAGAGGTGTGTGCTTAGAAACAAACGAGCAGTTAGTCAGAAACAATCAGCAACAGCATTGTGTGCTTCAGTAAACGGAAGCTGATGACATTTACATGATTCTCCCCGTTCGGCAGAAAGCAAGGCAAGCTTCGCAATTTAGTTGTAGCGTTAGTATACCTCATACAGGAGTGCCGGATAAACATGCTACAGAAAATCTTGAACATATCTCTCAAAGACAAAGTTTCCAATAAATCTCTTCTTATAACGTCAGTGTCAAACGACTTGCCTACCGAATCGACAGGATTGGACTTGGGGCGGTCATCTGGCTAGATTTCTCGATGACAGATGAAGGCAGCACACCACGATATGGGACCCATACTAGCTAAAAGATACAAAGGTAGGCCAAGGCAGTGATGGACCAACTTCTTGAAGGCGATAACAGGCCGCCACTGGTCCACCATTGTCAAAACCAGGGTATATGGCGAAATCAGGGATTCAAGTAGGAACAGTCCAAGAAAAGTGAAAAATGTAGTGTAATAAATGTTTACAAAAAGAAATGATAAAAGAAACACAATTCTAGACGTCACACTAACCTCGGCAAACAAACACTAAGCGGCATAGACCATCGGGTGAGGAGCACTTAATGAGACCCCTTCAAGTAGGAGGGCTCTTAATAGGACATCTCAGGCGAAATCATTCTTCATTCATTCAACAGTATATCTGCCAGGATCGTATCAGTGCCGCCGGTGTGACAGAAATTCATCCCCAGGAGTTCTTTTACATGTTTGCAATCTAAAGAAAAGGGGCTGTCTCTAAGAAACAAACTGAATTGAACCCGGCCCTTGAGACCTTCATTTGAACCACTTAGACCGAAAAAAGTATCCGTTATATTATATTTATGGTAACTCGCCAGCATTTACTCCTTACTCTTCCCTCACCACTTAGCGCGACTTCGGACCTCCAACTTTTACTCAAAGGTATATTGGTGCCATGCATTACGTGGCGTTAAGTACAGTCAGTGAATTGCCACTACAGAGAACATGGCACATGTCACTTACCTGTTGAAGAACTTGTCTTATTTGCAACATGAATGCACTCGCTGCATACGCAGAGAGTTTTGTTTAAAAGTTGTACCACCTGCAACAAAAGCTGGTCATGCGTTCTGCAGCTTCGGGTTCCTTGTGGAAAAATAAACATTCTAGAAGAAGGGCAGTTTTAATAAATAATAAACAAAATTAAGTCAGTCCAGTTTAGAATGATAGCCTGAAAGTTATAAATTAATTGTTCTTTCACACTGGCCGTGTGTAGGCTAAAGTATGGAAAGACAGAGTCAGACTGAAAAATTCAATGCCATAGCCGGGATTTGAACAACGGATCTTCTGGTTGCCGTCCAGCAGCTCTAACCCTTGAGCTACTATGGCCAATGTGCCGACCTCTCCCACTGACTCGTGTTTTTCCCGGTAAACCACTCAGAACTAGTAGGAGAATTTAATGCCATGTCGGCACATTGGCCATAGTAGCGCAAGGGTTAGAGAGGCTAGATGGCAACCAGAAGATCCGTGGTTCAAATCCCGGCTATGGCATTGAATTTTTCAGTCTGACTCTATCTTTCCAGCCTGAAAGTTTATATACAAATAATCTCAACAAATACGTGTAGCTTCCAAATGCTGCATGTCTGTTAAAACAGAAACCCTAACCTATAAACGCGTAAGCCTTTGTAGCGTGTCTGCCTCACGTTCAAGAAGTCCCGAGTTGGAATCTTGGTCACGATGAGTTATCTAGGGGATTTTTCAGTTGTTTTCCCTTATCCTCAAAAATTTATTTGCTTGTCTCTGAGCTCTATGTATTCTAGGTTCATTCGAGCAAATTTTCACGCATTTCATTCATTGTTCGATAAGGCTTGCGCTGGAGGACATTAATTTAAAAAAAATAAACACAATAATTACACGAGTGTATTACCTATTACAATATATTTTTTCCGATATGCAGAAGGTGACTTCTTTGGCGTACAGCTTTTTCCTGGGGGCCCAGATAAACCTGTGCTGATACATGGACCGCTTCACTATGACTGAAGAATTGTTTTGTGATCTGCAATAAGTGCTAGAATAATAAAATGACCCGTTTTATATAAAAACAATGCAGAGTAATGTTCATGCCATTTTGATTGCCTTACAGAAAGAACGAAGTCATGTTGTAGGTTTAAAGGAGATTCAGCAACCAAATCATTAAATTATAAAAGAGGTGTTTCATGAAAGGATTAGAAGTATGTATGTGTATTCCCCATGTTTTCCTGAACCTGAGTTCCAATTTTTATGTACGGAGCTCTTGGAAAGCCAGCATGTGTTTTTTAAACCTCCTATGCTTCAGGAACTTGGCCATAATATCATATAAGAAATCACAAGAGGGATTCTTGCTAAGGGGACTGAGCGACATATTTAAGAGGTCTCCTTCCTGTTCGAGAGCAGGAAGGGGGTACCAGCTGTCGACGGGTCCTTAAACCTCATAGTCTCCCTAGTAACAGATAAGGACTTAAGTGTGCCTCTGCCGCACCATTTCTCCGGCGAATTACATACACTTCCTATATATAGCTACTTACCTATTATTGTAATTTTTTAAGTATTGTGACTTTGTGGGTTCGTGAAATAAAAAGTCCAGGTTACAAACACAAAAATTGCACTTTATTTCCGTAGAAATTCGCTTCGTACACATACACAATACAACATACAAGGTCAACAAACACAGCTGCTTATCCGCACGCGTTCAATTACCGAGTAACTCTCTTTGGCGGGCGGGCTGCCTTTTTATAGAACACTAACACACCAGAAATTTCTCAAAACAATCGAGACCCGGCTAGAACAAAGGCGAACTCTCGAGAAACCCGTCTCCTCCCGCCCACCATTTCGGCGAGCTTTTATCTCCGCACTGCACTGCTGTCTCTTTGATCTCGTTGCCCGCGCCGCCTCCAATCAACAATGGCCTGGCGCCAGTATTATAAGAATTTTAATAAAGGGATTGTGTGGTTTAACACAATCAAAACTCGTACCGTTGTAAGGAGGCCCTCCTGTTGTGACGTCACAGAAGATTGAGCCTGTCGTCTTATTCATGGTGAATACTGTTAACGGGGTGCAAGAGATGATAAGCAAGACAAGACAAAAGTTCAAAATAGGGATTAATGTAGACACTGTGAGTAATAACCCTAAGCGTTCAGGGAAATCATTCTTCATGTATTGTTTTAAAGAAATCTTGACGAGACAAAATGGTATTACAATAACATATCCCAAATTTACCACATTTCATTATTATCTTAATGGCGTGTAAACATTAATTAGTGCTTTAAACTTGAACACTACATTTACTCTGTATTTTTTATTACGAACCCGTTATAAATTTTAATTATTTAATCACGACAGGTGCCATCTGCCACTGGATCCCCCAATAACAGCCTTATCAGAAAGTTCGAGAAGAGGAGAGAAAGGAAACTTCCAGAAGATACTGATTATATATTACAAGCTATTCATAAAGCAATTTGTGTTGCACTCTCTGACCTCTATTTACAGTTATGCAAGCTGTTCTTTCAACAGATAAAGATTCTTAAAAATAGTTTTATTGTAAGTTCTCTATAGATACAATGAAAATATGGCAATACAGTAGGCTTAAACAATAGTAAAATTGTTTTACCACATTTGTTGAATTTGTTGTTGTTTTGTAATTCACGTCCTCCAGTGTTAAGTCATATCGGACGATAAATGAAATGAGTGAAGTGATGCTCAAATGAGTCCGGGGTTCATGGAGCTTAGAGTTACCCAACATTCGTCTTTTCGAATAAGGGAAAACCGCGGAAAAACCTTATTCAGGCAACTCTCCCTGACCAAGATTCGAACTCGGGACCTCTTAAACGTGAGGCAGACACGCTGCCATCTACACTACCGAGGCGGGCTTTGTTGGGTTTGAAAATGTGTTCTGTTTTTATTAACAGGAGAAAAAACAAAACGAGTATTTAACGGCCTCCTATTTGAGATTATTGGTCAATTCAAACCAATAACAGGGAGTGCCGGTATTTACATTTTTCTTGCAGTTAGATTTTGTCTATGTCTTACGTTCATCATTAAATATAAATCATACAGGATAAAGAGGACTTCGGTGAATATTCCCGGAATACTGAGCATATGCGATTCATTTGTCATGAAAATATTTTAAACATTGGATGTATTGGCACAAGAGGAAGTACTGAATGGCCGCCAAGATGTCCCGACCTGAACCCCTTAGACATTTCCTTGTGGGAATATTTGAAGTGGAAGGTTTACAAAGACCAACAAAGAGATCTTCAAAAGTTAAAGTGAAGAATTCGGCAAGAAATTCAGCTGATCAGGAGAACAGTGTTGCTGAAAAGGTTAACTAATTTCAAAGACAGACTTTGACATTATTTGGCAGTAAAGTGAGACCATTTTGAGCAACTTTTGAAGTGAATACATCATTTGTTACAACACAGCACCACTATATATACAAATATAATAATTTGTAACTTACAACTTCACTTATCTTATAAGAAATATTGATACTTTGAGATTGCGATTTCATGTAAAACTTTTACACATCCTCAGCAGGAAACAACAAAGCTGTTGTCATCGTTACGAACGCTAGATGCTAATATGTTCTTGTTAGTACTACCAAAATCTGAAAATAAAACAAATTTAAAAACATAATCGACTGCCTGTATTTCAAAATTCATTACGCGATGTTTGAATACATTTTCCCAAACCATTAAATCTCTCGGATAATTTAATTGTTTTATTAATTTAACTTCTAGATTTATTTCATGGTTAAATGATCCAAACTGATCTGGTACGGCCGATTTGTTAATCTGTTTATACTTAATGTTACGAAAATGTTCTTTCGTTCTGATTTCTAAATTACAATTTGTATTTTCCAATATAAAGTTTATCACAATAGAAACTAATATTATTATTAGATATTTTTATTGTTTTAGGAATTTTATCTTCTTATTTGTTTTATTTGTTTGTAATTTACGTCCTCCAACGTTAAGTCATATCGGACGATGAATGGAATGGATGAAATGATGCTCAAATGAGTCCGGGTCCATGGAGCATAGAGTTACCTGACATTCGTCTTACAGGATAAGGGAAAACCCCGGAAAAACCTTATCCAGTTAACTCACATTTTATCTTCTGTAGAGAAATGTTATAAATTTTAATACTATATTTATTTTGCGAAACTAAAGTTATAAAATATTCCTTTAAAAAGTTTGAAAATGTTTATTGTCACCTAATTATCGGAAGGCCCGACCAGCTAGCAGCCGGATAGGCGACAGGAGGCATTCAGACTACGCCTACCCATTTATCTTGTAGCGCTAACAAGGGGGATGGTTGGAAAAACATCACTAGTCATCTTTCCCCTCCCTACGTCTGGAAGGAGGAGCGCCGTGCTAGTGAACGGACTGGGAGACTGTGCACGTGCGTCGGAGGAGTTGTACGTAATTGCGAGTGCAGAGTGGATCTGTGACAGACGAACTGGTGAATTGTAATTTTGTGGGCTAAGTAATTCTATGTAATCGGCAAGTGTGGAAATAAAGAACATTTTGAGTTTGTGCAATTGGACTTTAAATTTCACGAACCCATAAAGTCACATTATTAACCCAAGGATAGTACGGAGGTGGCCAAATTATTAGACTACAGCGCTGAAAACCTTCTTTATTTACTTAACATTAATACACGCTCTCAGTTACATATATATGACACAGAAACTTGAGTCAGTACTTGATATACATTCCTTTGTTGGAAATTAAAATTTTTCGGTTAGGCGTACCTACTCTCAACCAAACGTTTTCACTTATTTGTAATATCCCAGCATGATGCTAGATATTTATGTGTCTCGATATGTTGGGTTTTAGTTGTAATGTGGGTTTTCTTGATGTTATTCTTCACAGTGGGCCATAAATTCTCGATCGGGTTCATATCAGGACTATTTCCTGGTCATGGAAACACCGAAAGATATAAATCACGTAAATATTGTGTTATTTTCTTGGCTTTTTGACACGGTGCACCATCATGGATAAAGATACATGAATGAATTCCAAACCAATCGCTTATCTTGGGGAGTAGTCGAGTTTGAAGTACTCCTAGGTACTCATTTTACTTCATGGTCCCCTCAACAATGTACAATCTGCCATTACCATGGACATACGTAATTCTCCAGACCATCAATTTACAGGGTGTTTCGCTGTTGGTTGTTGTACACATTGAGAATGGAACTGACTGCTTTCGTGAGTAACTTCAAACATGGATTCATCACTAAAGCATACCTGTAAAGAGAAATCCATACTAATAGCAGCTATAATAATACCTTTGTATAATCTATGGATGTTATCCATAACTGAATGTGGTCATTAAATTAAATTATCGAAGAGTAACACACTGCAGCAATTTATTTACATTTTTCCAGTGAACAGAAGACCAATGTTTAAGTCCCTTTGCCCAGTTGAGCCTCTTTGTTGCCATATGTGCTGAGAGCTTTGCTTTTCTTCTTGGTCTTTGACCCTTCAAACTGCCATCAAACAGGTTCCTCCTGATATTTATTGCTCATACTTCTAATCCTCCAACTACTAAAGCACGTCTGAAGTCTACTAGTGGCTTTTCGGTTCCTCGTGCTTCGGTCATGACTTTTCTTACACTTCTAGGACTCAACTTGCTTTTCCTACCGCATTTCCCGCTTCGCTGTGTCTATTATATCTTATTGTTTTCATCCATTTTTTAATTCTGCTTAGAGACTTTTGTGATATTTCGTGTCTTTGTGCTATTTCATTTTGTGTATACCGTCCTTCTGCTATTAGTGTCCTTGTAATACCAGTTTTTCTAGGTGACAAGTCACTTTTCCTCCCCATAACCTAAAATTCCCTTTAAAATTAAATCTCACAGGTTCTCTAGACTTTCACTGCGTGAAAAGAAGTTTAAAAGCTTTAGTATAATACAGAAGTCTATTGACAAAATAAAGCCAAGAATGCCAGAGATAAACGTTTGAAATGTGCATTAAAATTGCATAAGCACTTATTAAATACACACATCAAATGTACTCTTACAGCAGCTGACAGTTAACTTAGCAGTTATACCAACATATGCTTACAAAACACCCCACAAATCATAAAATATCCCTCAATGATTTTAATGTATTGTTACATCCAATTTTGTCATTAATTTGGAGTTAGGTTGAAGTATGTTAATTTTTATGACTGAAATTTAGCTTAGTTTAATAATTTGGCCACCTCTGTAAGTACATTTTTTTAAATTATAATCGTCTTTTATTTTCCTAAGGGTAGAAGTAACATTAGCAGTTTTTATATATTTGAATTTTTCCATTTTTTTATTTTTCTTAGCGCCACTAATTTTGTTACGAATGTATTTTCTTGGTTTAAATTTCATGTGCTGTGAAACGTCCTAGTAAATTTAAGTTATATTTCAAAAAAGCATATATCTGTACGTTCCGAGGACTGCGTACAAAAAATGATAGGAAAAAAATGTTGCCATTAAAAACGAAGTCACGCCCTATTCAGAATAATATTAATATGAAAACATGTTGATATCTTACAGATTTTCTAAAACGTATCACTCCATAAAACCATAACAAGGTTACAAGCATTCTTCCATACCTTTACTCATCTCATATAAATACGTAACAAAATCTAGACTTTGTCTAGTGTTTTCAAGGTTTTCCTAATTATGTTATAAATGACTTTCGAGTATATTTTAAAACATTACAGCTGCTTGTTATTGTTGTTGAGTTCCTTGTAGAGCCAGATGTGAGGTAACATCCCGAGCGAACATCCTTTCGCTCCAGTGATGTACTCCTTTATTACGCAACCCGGCAAGTCTGTCAGTTCCTGGAATCTATATCGTTAGCGATTCAACAAAGTACGTTGTTCTAATGGCAATAAAGTACCAAGAAAAGGCTTGTTTCCTTTCTGGATATTAAACATGGAGAATCATAAAACATTCCATGGCCTCCTTAAACAGATACCTCGTTAAAATACGTTCGTTTGGCATCGCTAACTACGTCATTGGGAAAGACGGACATGGGCGCTTTTGTAATAATGTGAGACTCTATGTTTTGCAACCAAAAGGCACACAGGTGGCTTCAAAACTTTGGATCTTAATTTTTTTTTTTTTTTTTTTTCGTTCTCCAACATTAAGTCATATCGGACGATGAATGAACGACAGACACGCTACCATCTACGCTATCAAGACGGGCACCAAACTCTGTGTTTAACCTTTGGAGATAAGTTAAAATAAATATGATGTGTGCAATCACTTGACCTGACCTACTCACTCCTCTATAAAATATCCTTAAGTGATGTTCGAGAACTTCTTGGGAAACAAGACGATTAGAAATCAAAGTTTCAGGAACGTACATCTCTTCCATCATCAAGATATTTTAATAGATTAGATTTTTATTGTGCTTATTCCAAAATTTTACAAGTTACAACTTTAGGCTACATTTATTTGTCTTTACCTTGTTGCTACCTTGTCTTACATGACACTTTGGTCTTCTGCTCTGCCAGGTAGCTCTTAACTTCCATGCCTCCTTTTTACTTAGTTAGTCCCATTCTTTCCCCTCATCTTCCTTTCTTATATTCTTTATACTTCTGGCCCATTTTGCTTTTACTTTCAGCAATAACTCACCAATACTTCTTACGTTCTTTTCCTCCCTGACCGTTAACATTTTTATAGCTATTATCCTCTTCTCTACTTTCTCCCATTTTTCCTCCCAAACCTTTTTTCTCCACATTACAACCTCCTCGCATTCTGTTACATAGTGTTCTATGCTTTCTTTTCCCCCACACAATTCACAAATTCCCTTTTCCCTGCCTCTTATCCCTCTTACAAATATTGTTCCTGTTCTCATCCATGCTAACCCTTCTCTCTCTTGCCTATTGCAGTAATCTACATATGCTTCTCGTCCCCAATTTCTTATTATTTGCTTGTACAATTGTAATGATTTCATATTTTCTAGACTTCCCCATATTTCCTGTCAATGTTATAGCCACAAATGTATTTCTGGATGTAACACAAATATAAACAAAGACAAAACACTATCAATACTCGCATCACTGAACAAAAGACTGCTTTCAGAAAATTAAGTGCCAGGTCAGGAGATGGCGTGAGTATAGGAAGTTCTAATCATCTTTCACCTGGCTTGTTTCTCAAGAAGACCTAGGAAAGCTCCAGGTCTTATCTTTAAAAGAGTTATTACTCTATCTACTTCTATCTACTTCAAGATAGAAGTTTCTAGAAATGTATTTTTTGTCTACTTGAAAAGGAAATTATACGAACATTTACTAAATTTGATTATTCAAAGGTTAAAAATTCTGTATAAGGAAAACGAAGTAGAGTAGTAGTAGTAGTAGTAGTAGTAGTAGTAGTAGTAGTAGTAGTAGTAGTAGTAGTAGTAGTAGTAGTAGTAGTAGTAGTAGTAGTAGTAGAAGAAGAAGAAGAAGAAGAAATTCAAAAGATGCACAATGTAAATAAGTTTAAAATATAGAAAATATTCAAATAAACAGATATTAATTAATGTATGCTAAAACCTTAGTTAATAATGTTTAAGTAATGTATAGGTAATTAATTAAGTTATGTTTTTGTGTCAATTTAAATATATAAAACCGAAAATAGAATTTGAATGCAAGATTACTTAAAAAATTCTAACAAAATAACAAGATTACATTCATTATTAGGGACAATTAACAAGTGCAAAAGAATTAAGTAAGGTGGGTGTATTTTTAAAACGAAGTCATACTATATTAGTCATACTATATTAGTCATACTATATTACACAATATTTACCTGCAATACATTAGAAAGCCCGCGTCTTTAGTATGGGGGTAGCGTGTCGCTTCACGTTCAAGAGGTTCCGAATTCGAATATCGGTCAGGGCAAGTTACCTGGATAACATTCTTTCCAAGGCTTTCTCTTGTCCTGAAAGACGAATATCGAATAACTCTAAGCTTTATGGACCATGGGCTGGCTATCTGAGCATCATTTCACCATTTCATTCATCATCCGATATGACTTATGTTGGAGGACATTAAAATAAACAGGAAAATTGAACCATATAAGGAAAGGCTATTGTCACCGACGGCATTGTTATGCTGCCGCGACAAAAGGGAGCGGGGCGCGTGGGCAGGAGAGCCGGACGCTTGCCAGGGAAAGGAGACAGAAAGAGGCTCCCGATTTTTCTGTCTTTCTCTTGCCGCCGCGAACAATCTCCGAAGATCTATGGTATTCCAGAAACAATGACTAGAGGTATAAGTACCGGCAAAAAGGACGTTTGAAGTATACCGCAGTGATTTCCTTCATTGGTTTACGTGGTGCGGCGGTGGACTGAGTTGATCTTGAAGACAGCTTGTCAATTGCATGCCTTTTTACTGCAGTAAAGAGTGTTCTAAAAAAAAAAAAAAAAAAAAAAAAAAAACTTTTTATTCTACGTAACCCTCGCAGTTATTATTATTATTATTATTATTATTATTATTATTATTATTATTATTATTATTATTATTATTATTATTATTATTATTATTATTATTATTATTATTATTATTATTATTATTATTATTATTATTATTATTATTATTATTATTATTATTATTATTATTATTATTATTATTATTATTATTATTATTATTATTATTATTATTATTATTATTATTATTATTATTATTATTATTATTATTATTATTATTATTATTATTATTATTATTATTATTATTATTATTATTATTATTATTATTATTATTATTATTATTATTATTATTATTATTATTATTATTATTATTATTATTATTATTATTATTATTATTATTATTATTATTATTATTATTATTATTATTATTATTATTATTATTATTATTATTATTATTATTATTATTATTATTATTATTATTGATGCGCCATTATTTCACCGTATGATGATATTATAACTAATTGATAATATATTGATTTTCTGGGTCTGCTTCCAGCTGCTGCTGCTATGAACCATGGCATCTTTTTCTCAGAATATGTGTAGGTGTCTCTGACTATAAAATTCACTAGTTAATGGGGTTAAAAAATAAGTATTTTTGTAATAACAATGAGAGGCGTGATAGAGTCTGCATAACAGTTCGGCCCGAAGACCGGAGACCGTCCTTAGGAAGGAGGAAGTGTTCTCCAGAAGTATATCATCCTGCCATGCAGCGCCGAAACTACTCTGAAAGAGACCACCAGATGAGAGATGATGTGAAATGGCAATGGAGATGAAATGGAGGGACAGGAAATTCGGGATATTCCCCTGGCGACGCGGGAAAAAGAACCGACAAAAACAAATGTCAGGTAGATCGGCCAGGGGAATCGAACCCGGAACTTTCGAATCGGGCCATGGACGAAACCACCTGAGCCATCCAGATCGGTCAGAAGCACCTTAAGCTGATAAACTTCTTATTGATTTAATTTCTTTTTAAAAACCGTTTTTTATTGTTTCCGTTTATTTTACTATCTGTATTCTTTACTTTCACAAATATACACGATACACATAACCACCCATGCCCAAAGTGGGACTCGAATCCATGGCCCTCTACGTGGTGGAATGCTAGAGACATACGCTCTAACGACCGTGGCTACGAGGGCCGGCAAATTCTTCGAAACGACTAATAGTCTTAGTTACACTGACTTAACTATATATTTTCCTTAGCACGAAACTTGCTAATACTTTAATTCTCCGACAAAATTTTAAGTTGTTGTTGTTACATTGTACATATGGAACTGTTACTGTAATTACTATCTGCCCACCACAAGATGGAAAGTGGGGCATGAAGAGGGACAGGTGTTTGAAGTGTTTATCTACTCTAGTAGTAGATCTGTTTAGTACGAAATGAGTGTATGGGAGTGCAATTAATGATTAAAGGATGTTAAAATTTAATTCTTATTTTAAAATGATTTTTAATTTTTATTTAATTTATATATTAAGATGTTAAGCTTAATTTGAAAATTTTAGAAATCATCAGCAAGAATTGCTCACGCAGGACTTGCTGTAGATTTAACCATTTTTCCCTTCACTTAGCAATGAGTCACACATGCTGCCAGTTCTAATGTTCGTTTTAGTAAATGTTTAGATGGGTTATGTGACAACACTTCTTATCACATCCGGAAGGCGAGCATAAGGACAACAAAAGTGATTACGCTACACATCCTCTGCTTTGCCTTCTTGTGGTGGGCAGACAATATTTATTTTCCTATCATTTCTGTCATTTTTATCAATCTATTATTGAAATATAACGCTACATAAATATAAACCGTGAGAAAGAGATAATCTGCAGGGGTTAGATATTTAATATATCAGCGTCACTGCAGACATCATAAGCCAATATACACACTTAGAAAATTATTTATTAATAAAATTATTTGTTATTTTTTAATTTTTGTGTTAAGCTAAAGCGTTCCGTCAAAGCAATTTTAATTAGTAACTTCAACCTGGGTGACTACAGGGCTTCATTGCGTACATGAAATTAGATTCCTGACTAAGGAAGCCGAACAAGTCACTTTTCGAAATACTTTTGAAATATTCAGTGTAATTTATCCCTAACCAATCAAACCTTAAAAGGGCACTTATGACCTTCAGTACTAGTTGACCTACCTTAAAATTACACCATCATCCAAAGTACATAGCGTGGGTTTGCTGAAATTGAAATTGCAGTTTCTCAAGGTATAGCATGGCCTTTAGCTGGTAACACTTGCTGAGCATCAATCTGTCTATAGGAGACACTCGGGGTATTAGTTTCGTATAAGAATGTACATTGATTCGATTGTGGTCGTTCATGTGTTTCGGTCTGGAAGTGTTAGGGACCTGCGAGTGTCCCGGTATCTTGACTGCCTGCTGTCTCTGATTCCGCAACTTTGTCCCATCTCCTGGGGTTGGTAATCACAAAATATTTCTTAAGGTCGCACTGCGCGAGGTGTACTGAGCTCACCTAACCTATTTTATGTAGTCGTAGAGAAAGTAAAACGCATTTATTAGAATAATTTATAGAAGAAATTTATAAACAAATGAAACAGCTAACGGAATTATTTTTTTAAAATACGCCCTCCAAAGTTAAGCCATATTGGACGATGAATTTGGGTGAAATGATGCTCAACTGAGCCCAGAATCCATAGAGCTTAAAGTTACTTAAACATTCGTCTATGAGGATAAGGAAAAACCCCGAAAAAAAGTTATCTAGGTAACTCACCCTGACCGAGATTCAAACTCGGGACCTCTTGAACGTGAGGCAGACATGCTACCATCTACTTTACTGAGGCGGCTACTAGAATTAATGCATTTCTTTTTTTTCTTAAGGTTTTCTCCTTCGATCGCCTCTTTAACGGGGTGGTAGTGCTCCTACGCTGGAGCTCCTTGTTCCGCTCCCGAAAGGGGATTTTCTGAGCTAGTCCGAGGTGCTCTCAACCGTGTTGGGTGTCAATTGAGGTGCAACTTTATTGAGAGGTAAAGGATGTTCGTTGTGATAACTCCATATATCGGCCTGGATGACCGAGACACTGACCACGTTCCATCCTTCGCCACTGCACCCCACATCTGTGGTGGGTAGAGGTGGAGGACGCAGCAGTCGGGTGGTAGACCTTACCAGATAAGGATGATATGCCCAGGGGCTATATAGTTTTTATATTACCGTTTTTGCTATCTCCCTGATGAAGGGGTGACAATGAAGACTCTGGTTCCCAAAGTAGCGGGTTGTAATCCCGCGAAGGCTAATAGACCTTTTCTCGTAAAAATCTGTAGCATGGAATGGAACCGTGAGAAACAGTTGGTAAAAAACAAAAAGAGAAATATATGTGTGTCGTGTATGGATAAGAGTAGAACTGGTTGTAGAGTGAGAACTCAAGTAGGAACGCTCGCCGCCTGTATGTATGTATGTAATCAATGAACGCCGGCTGTTCAAACACTGAGCATCCCGCCACACGCCTTTGTCTTCTCTGTGTGGCTGAGTTCATTACGCGAGACAGTGAAATGCCTGCTAATTAATTTTTGTGTTATTTCCCTTCATTAATACACAATGGGAGCAAAACAAGTTGTCCTTTGGTCTAATCCACCGTGGGATTTGCCTCAGACCTTCAGCTTAAGCAAATCCATCGCCACGTGTAGGCAGGCGATATACTAACCAGACCTGAAACAGATAATGAGAATAAACACAACACTGGTAAAATGAGTGAGTGGTATTTATTTTTTGGTGATCGTGTTTTACACTGGAAAGTCGTTTTTCCTCCATTCGTTGTAACTAACTGACCAATGCACTTCTTTTGTTAATTTAGCAATTGTAATTTCTACTTACATAAGAGCACTATTTGTTGTTATTATTATTATTATTTTTATTATTATTATTATTATTATTATTATTATTATTATTATTATTATTATTATTATTATTATTATTATTATTATTATTATTATTATTATTATTATTATTATTATTATTATTATTATTATTATTATTATTATTATTATTATTATTATTATTATTATTATTATTATTATTATTATTATTATTATTATTATTATTATTATTATTATTATTATTATTATTATTATTATTATTATTATTATTATTATTATTATTATTATTATTATTATTATTATTATTATTATTATTATTATTATTATTATTATTATTATTATTATTATTATTATTATTATTATTATTATTATTATTATTATTATTATTATTATTATTATTATTATTATTATTATTATTATTATTATTATTATTATTATTATTATTATTATTATTATTATTATTATTATTATTATTATTATTATTATTATTATTATTATTATTATTATTATTATTATTATTATTATTATTATTATTATTATTATTATTATTATTATTATTATTATTATTATTATTATTATTATTATTATTATTATTATTAATATTATTATTATTATTATTATTATTATTATTATTATTATTATTATTATTATTATTATTATTATTATTATTATTATTATTATTATTATTATTATTATTATTATTATTATTATTATCATCATCATCATCATCATCATCATCATCATTATTATATTATCATTATTGTTACTATTATTATTATTCCGTTTTTATTTCTGAACAGCTGATACTCCAGTTCCACAGTAGCTATAAATTCCACTGACGTATGAATTTGATGTGCTTTCCTTTATTATTTATGAAATTAATGCACCCAGACAGAGCTTCTTATATTGAACCCTACCTATACCTCGAATTGACGTTTATTAGTCTCACAAAAACACGAGAACGACTAAACTGGTTTGCATAATTATTTTGTTTTTGAAATATTTGTATAAGTCCAAGGAAGGTTTACAAGGTGAGAAAAAGACTGAACTAAATATAAAAGTATATAGTAAACTTTTACGAACACATACACCTTCTTTTGTTTTCAAAACAAAAGCCTTACAAAATGAAATGATGTTACATTCCTTGCCAAAGCCTTCAAAGATAATTTCACTTACCGTTTTTATTAAATAACCTTTATTTTTTGTTATCAAGACTTAATTTTTTATGTAGCATGATGATATACCTTTTGAAGATTATACACAAAATTAATGAACGAAGTGTAGCACTATAAATATATAGATATATTCTTTATAATTTGTGTTTGTAAATTCGTGAAATTGAATTGAATTGACACAAAATTAGTTGAATTTCTCTGTGACTTTATGAAGTTCGAGGAACGTTTTTGACTGTGTCAAGGAGAAGACGACCTGAACGCATGCCTAAAATCCTCAGATTTGTGGCGGTACGTTAAGCCACTCCAATTGATAACTAATATGCATGAAGACAAAACTGGAAATATTTTTTCTGAGCAGTTGTTAGACATTGGAAATGATGAAATCGCCATTGACACCTTGAGCTATTAATTAGAGTACCCACGAATTTCTGTCACTTCACAGACTCGAAAGAGGAGCTTATTCAGCGTGTTTTTTTTCTGGACATAGCTATGGACCCCTTCAGGACCTCAAAACTGTTATTTTCAGTGAAAATGTCCATTTGAAATTTTTGGGTGAAATGCACATGGTAAAGAAAGAAAATCTGTTACTAGCAATACTGAAGGTAATCTTACACTTTTTCCTTCGCTTTACCAAGGGATTGTCATGAATGGCACAATTCTCACCAAATGTCGGATCACTAAATGACCTTTCTCTGTAGCAGCCTACCTCGCGTTGTCTGCCACGTTTTTAAGTGTGGATATCAAGGTGTAGTTGTTAGAACAAAATGTACGAGGTTGTGTTAGAATTTGCTTGGTGTGGACTGTCAGCTTGAATTTATATAGACATTATGGGATGCAACTTTTATAAAAAATACATCGTTTCTGGGTTGCTAGGTGGATAGGATTTGTGTTAAATAAAAAGCAAATACACACAGCCAACAGTTATGACAGAGGAAATACAGATTATCGTGGTAACGAACCCAAGGAAATACCATTACAATGTGGTTTTGACGCATTCTAGATTTAAATCCATGGAACGCAATATTTTGACTGTATGGGTGTTCAAGAAGTGCCAGGACATACTTTCTAGCACCCTTAGATTTCCGTGTCCTAATTCGCATTGTTGCCACAGTTGGCACTGTCTGAAAAGAACTGGAACAATTGCTATAGCAACAGATTCGTGTAGGAGCGCCGCAGGAGCTGCAGGCTATCATTCGCATCATTCAAGAGAAATTATATGTGCTTAGTAATGTTTACCTTCTCTATTGCTTACCTAGAGTAATTAGATGAAACATTGCTTTCCGCTCCATATTACGATACCGGAATTTCACCAGAAATATATATTTTGGGATTCTCAGGGCAAACAAAAGAAAATTTCCGAGCGTGTTTTGTGAGCAGGGTAACCCAGTAACAGAATATCGAATAAATATTAAATTTGACATTTAAGTTCAAAGAGTTCCAAAAATGCAAAACAATGATTTTCAGAAAATTGTGCTATCTCGAACTATGTACTTGACACCTAAAATTTTTATTTTGTTCTGATTAAAATACCACATATTTAAAATATTTGAAAATGAGAATTATATGTTTAATTTTCTGGGAGTAGCTCTGAAGTTTTCTTCATTCTGAAAGACTTTTGCATAGAGATAAGAGATAAACTAACACTTACTACAAAAAATTACAGAAATTTTAAACGTACTCTAATTATTACAAACAATATCCTCTGTTAAAATTAATAATTTCTAGGATATTCCTTATTGGTGGATAGAATTTTTTAAATATATATATACTCTTGGCAATTTTAAATTTGCTAATTTATTTTTTATTCATATATCGGCACAATCTTTAAAAACTTAGCACTTTTACCTGCTATAATTAAATTTGTAAATTTAAGGTTTTTCTGGTATAATAGGAAATACACGCCCGCCTTTTTAGCTGGTAGCGTGTCTGCTTCTCACGGAAGAGGTCCCGAATTCGAATCTCCATCCGTTATCTGGATAAGGTTTCTTCCCCTGAGTTTTTTCTCATCCTGAAAGATGAATGTCCAGTAATTCTAAGCTATGTGGTCCCTGGGCTTATTTTAACATTATTTCACCAATTACATTCATCATCTGACATGACTTCAACTGTTTAAGGACGTAAATAAAAAAAACACTGACAGAGTTGTCTGCTGATCCGGAGGTTAGCTTCAATTCCAGAGTTCCAGATTGGATAGAAACTTTCATAATTTTCTCTCATCTGGTGGTTTCTTTCAGGGTAGAAGTGTCGGCAGGTGTCTTGGCGTTGAATGGCAGGATGATATTCTTCTTCTCCTACCTCACGGCTTTGGATTGTTTAACCCGTTCCGGCTCCAAATTGGTCTGCCCAACTTTTCTTCGGTCTTCACTGGTTTCTTCTTCCTATAGGTTTATAGTTTAAGGCTATGTTTGGTATTCTGTTATTATTCATCTTCTGAATATGTTCTTTCCATTGATTTATATTTCCTTCAATAGCATGGTTTATTTCTTCTACTTTTAATTCTGTCCTAATATCCTCACTACGTTTTTTTTTTATCAATTTTGGTATATCCAGCCTTTGCTCTTATGAATTTCATTTCTGATGACTATATTCTTGTACTATTTCTTTTTGTTAGTGTCCATGTTTCTGATCCATAGCTCATAGTTGGTATTGCCAATGTTTTGTATAGTTTTATTATAGAATCCTTTCTTGCTCTATTGTTTAATGTTCTTTTTAACTTGCCTGTTATATAGTTAAATTTATTTATTTTCTCTATTATATCAGCTTCCCCTTGGTACGAGACATTACATCCTAAATACTTAAAGTATGATTTCTGCTCAATTATTATGTTATCTAACACTATTTTTATATTACTGGATTAATTCCTTTAAATGCCATGGTTTTGGATTTATTTGCTGATGTTTTCATTCCATATTCTGTAGCAATTTTATCTAGACTATACAGCATTTTCTGCAGGTCATCTTCATTTATGGCCATTATTATTTGATCATCTGCAGACAACATAGTTTTCAATTTAGCTCCTGATACATTAATTCCTCCATTGACTTTATTCCACCAAATCCTTACTATTTCGTCAATATGAAAATTAAAAAGGGTGGTTGATAAAGGACAACCTTGTCTTACGCCACCATTAACTATTACTGGTTATCTTTTGTTTATTTTTATTTTTGTGTCAATGTACATACTTTTTATAACTTCAATTAGTTGTAAAGGTATGCCTCTATTATTTAAAATTGTCCACAGTATCATTCGTGATACTTTGTCAAAAGTTTTATAATAGTAAGTGCGTCTCTAAATTTTGTTCTCGTCGGTTTTCTATTATTTGTTTAAGAGTAAAAACATTGTCAATAGTGCTTCTTCCTTTTCTAAAACCAGTTTGTTCTTCTAGGAGTATTGCATCTGTTATTTTGTTTAACCGAGTACTTATTATTTTGGCATATATTTTGTAGGCAGCACACAATAAACTAATCCCTCTATAATTTTCAGGTCTTGTTCTTTCCCCTTTCTTAAATATTGATATCACTTTAGCTATCTTCCATTCTTGCGGTATTTCTTTTGTTTCCCAACACTTGTTATATAGATACAGTAATCTGTCATTTAATTCTTTAGGAGCATATTTAATTAATTCTAAATTAATATATTCTATTCCGCAGGCTTGCCTATTTCTACGTTTAGCTATTCTTTCCATTAATTCTTCTACTTCTAACCGGTCTACTTCTGCTCTGTATAATTTATCTGTTTCCCAATTTCGTTTATCTCCTGTGTTTCAGAGATTTTTTAATATTCCTCTAATTCTTCAGTTTTAATGAAGATATGATTTTGGTAAATACTTCCTCTTCCGATACGACCGGTCTCAGATGTCTTGCCGGCCTTGGTGGGCCGAATTAGGATCACATTGGGTGGCATACGGGTGGTACTGGCTGTCGGGGGGTTTCCAACTGGTCAATTATAGGGAACCTGCCCTCTGCACTATCGTGACCCTATTGGTCGGCCGCCACCTGTGTCCTCTCGCTTCATCCTTCCTTCCGTTAATACCCCACTCGGGTCATAGGCATAATAGATCTAGTCTGGTTGCAGCATAATCCAATCCAAAACCGTGTTACACCAGAAACCACTCCAGCATTTGGCTACCACCAGGTAAAATTCAAAGTAAAATTTGTCGATGGACGAGGATGAACTCAAGTGCTCTCGAATGTGAACCAACTCGCTCGTTGTGTATGATAATCATAAATTTATGACTGCCATCTCGGTGTGCTATTCCTGTGCCAAACATGCCACCAGGTTAACAAGATTATCGCCGTCGACGTCACTTTGCAGGCTGTAAGTTAAAATGCAAAAAGACAAGTAAAGGAAAATTTACAAAAAAGCAAAGAAAATCAGCGAAAGTAGAGTAACATTCTGAAGAATAAAAAAAAAATCTCGTTACTAACACGACGTGAGAAGAAAATAAAGAACGAAAAGGCAGAGGAAGAAGCAAGAGAATGATAATTGTGGTTGACGAACAAGCAGATGAAAGGCAACACAATGTAAAAGAGAAGCTCGACTACATCAAAAGTACGTCGTCACTTGAAAGTAAAAACCACTTAGCAGGCATAATGAGTTCGTATTAAACAAGCTTTTGCTTTCACCTGATGTTAAGAGGAACGCTGGCCAACGCTACCTGTTTGTTAATCGTCAACTGTTTCGAGTTGACAGTGCAACTGTAGCAGAGAGAAATATGAGACTGTCCAGGAAGTGACAGAGGACTAATGTGGGCACAAACAGATGCGCTTTACGAATCCGTCTTCCCTAATGGTTTACTGCTCCTTAAAGATCTTCTTCTTCCTCTTGTCCAAACTATTTGTTTTCCTTTCTCTGGAACAAGAAATTCTGAAATCAGTAATCTTTTTACAACGTTCAAAGCGCTCACATGTACAGCATGTACAAAAAAAATCGTACGTATATGTAACAATCAAAACACTAACTACTGCAATTCTATAACTGATTTACATAACATTATCTGATGCAGTTTTAAATTTTACATCATCAACTTTTATGCAATTTACCAAAACGCCATCTTTATTGAGAAAAAGCTGTGCTCGAGGCCACATGATGTAAAACGTCAAAGGTAAATGCTTGTGTAGTTCATGTATTTTCTAGTGGACTGTTTCAGTTCAACAGAAACCATGTTTGTGATATTGTTTTCTCTCGACAGTTAAAATTAAAATATTTCTCTTTAAGTAATATTAGGTATACAATAATAAAATCCTAATTTATAATTACTTACCTGCTGTGATGATAAAATGCTACATCACAGCCCGTAACATCTACTCACTTCTCTCCCTAAAAATAAACTTCTTGTTTATTGCTTCAATACGCCAGGTAACATCAGACAGAAAATCTCTGTTTACGAACATATGAGCGCCCTCACTATTATATGTATACCGAATTATTTTATGACTTATTTGCTACTATTTATGAAGATATATTTGGATAAAATGGTGTATCAAACTCATAATATATTCATCAAGATCATCCATTTCTTAAATAAATTGATTGTATGATGCAATATAAAGCAGAGTAGTGAATTTTACATTAATAATGATATCTTATATTAAGAAAGTAAGTAGCAAGAAATTTTTCTAGCAGTCCCTGTAGTAGATAAACGAAGTATGTTATCTCATCGAAACATTCACCAGAATACCAATATGTACTTGTGTTTGTATAGCAGTGAACAGAATAATTTAAGAAAGCGTAGAATAAATTCCAAACTTGGTACTTATGAATAAGAAAGGGAGTACGCAGGTTGACGCTTAGCGGAACGCTACGGGGTCCCTAACGTTTGGATCGCTACTTAGACTTCACGGACAAGTTCCGACACATGAAAAAGAAAAGAAAAAACATATATCCAACTACTCTTTACATGGATTAAAATGTTATTTTTCTTAAAATTAGTTATAATGATCGTGATTAAATTACCTAGACAAATCTGCAAAGCTTGAATTTCCTTTCTGTGGAACCCTCTTCCTTCAGAATGGATTTTCTGTGGCTATGCACAGTTGGTAAGCTATAACAGGTGGGAAAAAGAACTTAATACTTAATCCAAAAGAAACTCTCTGAAACACACAATTATTGCCAATACGTTTGTTGCATCGATAATTTTCAAATTGTGATTACATTGATTTGGATTTTTCAATAATTTTGACATTTTAGATACTCTCAGCTTTGATACTATCTCTCTATGTGTGTGACACTGTGTGGTGGGTCTATATTTCCATATGTAATAAATATCTAATATGTGATGAACTGTGGAATATTTCTCACAAGATTTGCGTTGGTACGTATGAAAATATATACGATTTATGTTGACTGATAAGTTTAACGGAGGTTCCAAGAGCACTCTAGACCAACGCTAGGAAGAAATCTCAATAAAGCGCCCTTTCACCGCCCAACCGCAACACGCGAACATCGTTGCCAGGTCTTCTAATCTAAACAGAATGAAATTATGAGTATAAACCGGCAAATTTAGGAAGATAGCGTGGAGGCGTTGTTATCTGTTGATATCGCATGGCTATCAGAGGGCAGGAGAGGTAAACAGCATGTCACACAAATATGTACACTGTTGAAAATAGAAAATGTGCTATGCTAAGGCACAGAACAAAATTTACTTATTTCATTATGAAGTAAAGATTCCGATTACTGCGTATCGTTTCATTTACTTGAAATTTCATCGGTGGCGATTTCGTCTAAATGATGTATATCAACTGATATGTCTGTAGAATTGTTGTTGTCATCACTGGAATCCAGAATACCGACTAAGATATTTGCTTGTTCCTCCTCTGCTATCCAAACCCAATTGATTACTATTCTTTTTATTTCTTCTTCCACCAAGGCATTTCGATGCCAGTGTTCTTATTCTATGGACTTAATGTTGATGCGCACATTTTGTCAATCCTCTCCAGTATCTAAACACTGTCCGGTTAGTCCTTGAAGCCTATTTATGCTCGACCATACCAAACTTTAGCATTCATACGACTGGTCGCAGTACCTTAATGGGCCTCTTTAAAGTACACCTATTCATTAAAATATTGGTACTCCACCAATCAGAAGTGGCTACGTAACATTGAGAAAACGTAAGTATTGGTTATTCTCGTTTTGATCGGCAGTGGCAGCGCCAGTTTAGAAAAAAGTTAAAAGTGTCTGAAATTAGTAACAATGACATTGAACTTACACCCCCAGAAATTACGGCAAAAGCATTCAACGTTACCAATAACTTGCTGCCACAAAACTCAATAAAGATGTACGAGAAATTCTATTCACAGTTCATGGATTGGTGAATAGCAAAAGGTATAAATTCGTTCTCAGAAAATGTATTCCTTGTGTATTTCGAGGAATTGTCTCAAAATATGAAATCATCGACGTTGTGGACTCACTATTCTACTGTGAAATCAAAACTCAACATTTATTTATTCAATTAGTTCCAGTTTGTCTATACTTTCTTGTAGGTTAAGCTTTGTCACACGTTAACAGCTGTTTATAGGGAAGTAATCAATATTTCTGTGCCTGCGTACTACGTCTCATAGTTGTAACATATCACTCAAACCAGAAATGAATACTTTGAAATGAAACCTTTAATTTAGATACATGATCGAACATAAACAGTTATATGAAAAGTGACTATAATGCTAATTAAGACGCCCGTATCATAATTATTGACCGAGCGAGCGAAACGAAGCGAGCTTAATAATAATACTCGTACAAAAGTGAATCGAGAAGATATTGACACATTGCTTCCCTCACACTGTTTATTCACAGGACATGTTTCAAGAGCTCTTGCTCCTATCATCAGCTGATACTCGACTAGTGCAAGTTGTAGTGGTTTCCTCTTTCTCCGTTTTGTCAATAGATGGCGTGATGTACTTGTCAAAGATGTCCGGTGGTGGAGTTTCAACATTCATGACTCTATGACGATTTTTATTAATGACGATTTTTTCCCATACGGAAAGCTCTATGAGGTGATTAACATATTTTATTAGAGATGTTTCCAAATTGATGTCATGTCTAGTATTCAAAAAATGAAAAGCCACTGCTGATTTTTCTGTTTCACCATTTTTAATGTTTCTTATATGTTCTTTAGTTCTGATGTTAATATTTCTTTTTGTTTTTCCTATATAAATTTTAGGGCAAGTTTCACATTTGATCTCATAGATTCCTGGTTTTTCTTTGGTAGTGATTGAATTTTTGGGAGGGCCTTTTAACAAATTTCTGATATTAAACCTATTTTAGGTGCAAGAGTTATGTTGTGTTTTGAGAAGATTTTTTTGGAATTTGTTATAGTCTGATGGGTGGAAGGTGAATTTTTTAAAAAGTTTTTTCTCTTTTTCTCCTGTAGGTTCTAGGGTGGTGGTTTCTGTCGCTACGCTTCTTCCAAGTTTACACTTTGAATAATACTCGTGTTTTAATTACTATTATAGTCTCGTTGCATAATATACTGTTAAAGTCATAGAAGACGTATTTTTCTGCTTCTTTTTGCTTCACGATATTCCATATCAGTTCAACGGGGTTTAAATAACAATGATAAGGCAGCCATCTATATCCTAGCATTCCAGTAAAATGTGCTGCATATGCTTACATTTTTGAAACTATATCCCATTTCCTTTAATGCTCTCTGTCTACCAACGAAATTAATTTTCTCATTTACTCCATACAATAACTTCTTTGCTGTTGGAATTTCTTTACACACTTCATAATATTCTAAAAATGTTCTGCGAAGTTCTACAATCGAAGTTGTCCATATAAAACTTCTTCTTACGATTACGTTGTTTTCCTGGAGTAGTAACTCGTGTGTCTGCAAAACTAGCCTTTTCAAATTCATTAAGGAATCTTTATTGTGACTATTTTTTCCTTATCATAACCGTTCTAGCCACTGTCCTTTGCAAATAAAGAACAACTCTTCCTTCTTGCAAAACTGGGAAGCATTCTGAATCATTCTGAATAATCTTTCTGCTTTGGGAGTTTACAACACTCCGAGGTGACTTTCCTGGAAGTTTCCATGTTTGATAATTATTATTAGAGACAGTTACTTTGTGATACGATACTACACTGTACTCCGGTACTCATGCGTCACGCCACAATCAACAACTAGATTAACAACTTAGTACTCAGTCTATAGTCAGCCATCACAACACGCGTAGTTCCTTTTTCATTTATTTTAATTATTTATTTATAGGTTTTCCACTTTACAACAGTTCACCCTTGGTTCCCGCTTTTCAGAGATTCCTGTCGTTCCATTGTCCTTTCAGTTCCCTCTTCTTCATATGACCATATATTTCCTCGTGGCACGTTTTTCTGGCTCTTCCCCACTTTTTTCTCCCTGTTACTTCCCACTTTAAGATTTGTTTGGGCCACCGTTCTTCCGGCATCCGTTGTACACATGTCCATACCACTGCAGAGCTCTACTGGACATTCTGTCTGTAGTTTCCAGTGGATCCATTTCATGATTAATGCAGGTGTTTCTGACATGTTGCAACTTTGATATCCTCATACTTCTTCGAAGTCCCTCCATTTCTGTCGCTAATATTCTTTTCTGCATTCTTCCATTTAATGTCTAACTTTCGGACCCATATGTAAGTATATTTTCTATTATTGTTTTTAAAATTTGTTGTTTAGTCTTTCTAGTCAAATTCCTATTCCTTAAAAGACTGTTCAAACTTCTAATCGCCTTCCTTGCACAATTTTCCTATTGATAATATCTTTTTCACAAGCGCCATTCTCATCTATTATAGATCCAAGGTACTTAAATTGTTCGACACATTTATGTAATTACCAAGTCATTAACTTGCAGAGCTTCCGAATTTCCTCCTATTACAATGTATTCTGTTTTAATGGCATTTATTTTTAATCCGCCTACTTCAAATGCATTTATTAATTTAAATTATATATTCTATATCATATTTATCCTGTCCTATCATAATCTGGTCATCTGCAAATAGTAAATTGTGCAATAAGCGACCACTGATGTTTAGTCGCATTCCCCTACATGACTTATTCCACTTTATCAACACCTCTTCTATAAATATCTTAAACAATGTAGGTGATATCCCGCAACGTTGTCTTAGTCCTTTTACTGTGGGGAATTCTGCTGATACTCGGTTTCGCGTGGTTCCTACCGCTAAATATAAGAAAGCCAAAGAGGAACCTCGCGAGCTTTCGTCTACTGTTTCGGGGAAACCACTAAATACGAAGTGGGCCATAACCGGGAATCGAACCTGAGAACTACGAAATGCAAGTTTACCGCGACACCATCTCTTTCGTAGTCTACAATATTAGCCCAAGTAATAAATGAACCCCCCTGCTGTGTACATTTCTAACGGCTAGTGTACAAAGGTGGCGCAAGCTTCACCAGACTGCTAATAGATGGTGTTACTTTGATGCACGGCGTGAGAAGAAGAGAGCGGGAGAACGCGAAGGTAGCTCAGAAATATGACCGCTAGGCGTTTCTCTGACAGATGAATTTATATGGGAACAAGCTGTGCGCGCTGAAAGGGCACACTCCCCTGTTAACCAGGACGCTCAAAAAAATCCAATTTCACTACCAAATATACATTTACACTTCACTTTTATTTGCTCTCTACAGTACACAACACGCAATTAACTTTTTACAAAGTCGACAAGTTCCGTATCAAATAACCGCTTTTCAATTTTTTTTCCCCAATGAAATATCGTTGTTGTAGTAACGTGCCAAAGTAACTTACACTGGAAAAAAAACTGATGTGTTAATTCATTTTATTATACTAACTGTAGGTCAACAGCTTCCAAAACCAGAGGTCCTGGCTTCGGTTCTCGGCTGGGGTATGAGAATGTTTCTTTTATCAGGATTATCCTCCCTAAAGTCTGAAAATACGAGTAAATGTGTGGCGTGCGTTTAATTTTTACACAAAAAACTCCAAAGTAAATAAAGAAAAACCTTGTTTTTCTGGTTACTTTCACAGAATCGGAATAAATGTTTATACAAATCGATTTATGACACTATCTTTGTAGACACAAGAGGTGTAGAGCAAATTGGACTTATGGGATTAAATGTGTGTAAAGCGAGTCAATAAATGTTGACCTTGAAATCACATGAACACAAAAACCAAAATAATGGCGACCTACCACTTCAAATCATTGCAAAATTTAATATTAACGCATATTTCAGAAATTGTAAAACTTTTAACAAATTGTTTATAATAGCATTACATTGTATAGTGTGTTCTCATTGTACGTGTTTATACTGTGATTTACTGATTTTACAAAACTATAATAATTCCAAATTCATTCAGAACAGAAAATTCAGAGTGGTTCAAACTGAGATTCCAAATCCAGGTGTTTGAAGTAGAGTCCAGTTTGGCGCCATATTTCATCGTTGAGAACATAGTACTTGCAGGTTATCCTTCATCGCTTTTTAGATCAAACATGACCTACTATGGTCTACTTGTGAGGTCCTTCCGTCTGAGGACTTCTGAGTCCTGCTTCACCTTACCGATAATTATAAACTTTTTTCTTTTTTTCTTTTTCTTTCTTTCTTCTTTTGTTGTAATTTACGTCCTCCAACGTTAAGTCATATCGGACGATGGATGAAATTGGTGAAATGATGCTCAAATGAGTCCGGGGTCCACGGAGCTTAGGGTTAACCAACATTCGTCTATTAGGTTAAGGGAAAACCCTGGAATAACCTTCTCCAGGTTACTCACCCTGACCGAGATTCGAACTCGGGACCTCTTGAACGTGAGGCAGACATTCTACCATCACGCTATCGAGGTGAGCTGACTGTTTCATCAATTAAGCACATTCACATGGAATGCAACATCTACAAAAGCTATTAAAAAAATCACAAATACAACTTTGCTTTATATTTCATTTAGTACAGTTCTATTAATATCACAGAATTTGCTTGCTATTAAGTTATCTGGACGTTTAACGAAATTATACATTCAATATATTCTCTAATTCTGGAGACACAATCAATGGATATAATAATTATCTACAAAGGATAAAATAAGATCAAATTATTTTTTTAAATGTCGATAAACTTTATTGTATCCAAATACCCTATGGTACTTATAGTTGTGAGCAAGAGTAATGTTACACCACTTTAATGTTACATTACTTCTGATCCCACTTCCTTATACAGTGTGTACCTCTGACTTTTCTCAAAACGCTCAACTAACCATTGCGCATTTTGCTGATGATGTTGCAATCCTTATACATAAAAGTACAAATTACTGTTTTCGTTTTGGAATTAACTGTTATTTTAGTAAAAAAATTATAATGAGAAACCAACCTAATATTCAATTGACTTAATACTGGAAGTGCGATCTCCCCTGTTCCAGTTTTTCCAATTTTAAGTGACACTGATGCGGTCATCCACATACACTTTATAGTTTTGAACTTTATCACGATTTTACAAAATCATAGTAGCTTTAGCTATGACTGAACTCGCAAATAAAGAAGAACATACAATGAGATCACTCTTAAGATTAGTGAAGTTATTGGACACCCTGCAGGAGCACTTGAAGTTCTTTTGTTTTCGTTATCGAAGTGGTACGGTTATCCAGGGAAGGCTATCGTTGATCGTGGTTCGAGTAGAAAACGTTTATCCTCTTCTCAGCAGGACACTGGACTTCTGGAGGAGGTGGATAGCAATCCCTCACAGCATGTGTCTACAATTACAAGTAGTTTTAATTTCCTGATTTAAACCTTGCCTGTTGCATAATGCACGACTGTTTGTGCGATCGTCAGCTAATGTGCATCTTAGAGAGAATCCTAGATTACATTATCGCTTTCCACTTATAGAAAAAAGTATCTGCTACAATTGAAATAGGGTTGTCTGTAGTCCTTAAGACAAAATTTTAGATGCAAATTATATGACAAAAATTGTTTGTAAAAGTCACTGTGTATGTTGAATTGGACATGGATGGGGTAAGATGTTCTGGATGTATGGTAGCACATTAATGATTCAATAAATAGGCGGGAGATATTTTCGAAAGAGTCATTGTAAGTTCTGTAAGAAGTGGATAACCACATAAGTCATAACTGTTTCACACAAAGGCAAATGATTGGCCTCCTTGCTCACCAGATTTGAATCCCATTGGAAATGTGTGGTTGAAGATGAAGAAAGTTATGAATTTAACTTGACATGCAAAATGAGTCATTTTTTGTGGGATAAAACATAGAGTGTTAGAGAAGAATTGCCTACTTCTATGCTAATTTTATTAGCTTTTTGGTATCAATAATGCACTATACAGCAATGGAAATAAAAAACTTACACACCCGATATTAAGTTAATTTATATTTCGTTTTGCTTTTACCTCAGGAAACAAAACGTTTACTTATTTCATATTTAGTTTGGAAACTTAAAGTAGAGAGTTTTAGTTGTTATATGTTTGAGCATAAGTATCTTGAAATGAAAGAAACCTTAGGAATACAACTATAATTTTCATAATAAGCTTTACGCTTTCTAAAAATAAAAAATAATCTTTGGATATCAATAAATGTAAGATGTGACAAAAGAAATGAATAGCTGAGGTTCG
>CM060947.1:52768610-52823610 GCA_030765055.1 Mantis religiosa | reverse complement strand
CAACCGGAAACTATTAGGTATTGTATGATTTATGGTGAGGCAGTTTACGACGCCAGCTTGGCGGTACAGAGTTCTTTCATATAATCTGGTTCCTGCTCCAAACAATAGACCGTTGGATTTCACCAGAAGTTGGGGAGACATGAGTACGCATAATTTATCTCCCTGGTGGTATAAGAGAAAGCTAGGCGAAAAAAAACGCTCAAACTGAGAAATTTGAACATTTATCAGAACAGGGGATAAAAATCAGTCATTAGCAAACTAATAACGCATCACGTGGGTTTTCAAATGTGAAAAAATAGCAAGAGTGGGAGAGAAAATCATCATGGCAGAACTGTGATAGTAGACAATAGAACACACTGCAAACTACACAGCAAGGAACTCGACGTATCTGACAGCGTGTCAGACATAAGTGAATCTTCGAACTGTTACATTTATTCGCGTATGAGAAATAACATACATTACACTCTAGAAACACGAAGTACAAGAACTCAATCCAGGCGAAAGAAACTATACATATTTCGGACAATTAAATTAATTCACGCGCGAGACTTTTTATTTCACCGGCCAAACCACCTCAAATTCTAGCACAGAAATTGGTGAAACTTTATTTATTTTATTTAAGCTAGCAACTCCTCTGCAGTATGTCGTTTTCAGAAATCTGAATACGTCATTTTCAGTAAATAAGTATGTTAATATTGAATGTTACAGTTTATAATGTTATCATTATTATTCTTTGCTGCGTAAGTTTAATTTCTGACAATTTGTCAGGCGACAAATGTTACTTTCCTCGTTCCCTCTCCCTATCTTCCATTCTCTGGCGCATCAGATGGCAACAGGGCATCCAACGTGTGCACGCATTGATTCAGCTCATATGCCTTCTAAACCGTACGCTGTATAGTGTAATTTACGTCCCCCAACGTTAAGTCATATCGGACGGTGAATAAATTTGGTGAAATGATGCTCAAATGAGTCCAGGGTCCATGGAGCTTAGAGTTACCAAACATTCGCCTTGAAGGATAAGGGAAAACCCCGGAAAAACCTTACCCTGACCGAGATTCAAACTCGGGACCTCTTGAACGTGAGGTAGACACGCTACCATCTGCGCTACCGAGGCGGGCATGTGCTATGATTCCAAATCACTTTAATATTTCATACAAAATGTTCGGAAACGTGCTTGAAATAATTCATTTACTAGCCTCGATTAAATTTATATGACAATTTATCCATTCTCACATCCACTCATGTATACCCTGAAAGAAACATCCCATAGTTCACCACTGTAGTCACCAGCAGTAAAGAGCGGGGAGACGCATTGAATGAATGAAAATGGTCTAAATTGTTCCGTGAAGGGCAAAGATCTATAGGATGAGGAAAGCTCATCTATTCCAATGTGGTGAGCTATTCCAGTTAGACGTTGGACATGCTATCAACTCTAAAAACCATATGACCGTTCTTTTGTGTCTCAAAGAGCCTTTCAAACAGTTCGAATCATCATCCCAGTCTTGTGTATATGTAAAGCATTTATTTTGAAGCACTTGCTTCGAGGTAGAATGACTGATGTTCTCAAAGTTGAACTTCTTGTGCTCTTATTGCACACGAGATGTCTCTGCTGCCGTGTGTTTGTACAGAGAACTTGCACACATAACACAAACACTACGACTGCGATACAAAGATCTCGTCTAAAGAAAACGTTACTGCCAGGATTAAATATTGGCTCCAGTGGCGGAATGGTGCTCTGCATGGCAAGCAGGCTTGCAAAATTACATTAATTACCTCGTGACAATAAAACTGGTGTCACTGTCGATAATTCATTCATCAAAGGATGGACACCGCATTGAAAATTTAATGACATCATTGTGACCAACATGACGCGTTTTAGTACTTTGAGCTGTGCCTTTGTCTTGGACCAATAAACGGCTGTTGTATAGTAATTGTTTTACCAGATACATTGTGAAGAACTAAAGATCTACAGCTTTTTTTAATTAGCTTAAAATATTACCATACGTGTAAAACATAAGCAAATATGGCATACACAACATTAAAGAAATGTGTCAATTTTTGAGTTAATACAATAAAACGTGCCTTCAACGCAGCCCTGGTTAAGCGGAAATCTGTCTTAAACTGAATGGCCCCATGAATATAGAGAGGGGGGCGTGCTGAGTTCCTTTTATTAGGTGGAAATTGTCTTACGTGGACAAAGAAAATCAAAGTGCGCATTTTAACGGAAAATTTCCAGTTCTGGAATGCAGGGTTTAGAGCATTTTCAGGCACCCGCTGAAAATGTGCAATGTTTGCTCTAAGTACGCGACCTTACAGTTGAAACTAGAGATGGGTCGATACGAGCTTACTCGATTATCGATACTCGATTCTCAATACCGATACATGATATATTCTACGATATCCAATACTTTGTTACTTTATATTGTCATTTCTAGGTCTAGTTGCAATACAAAATAGAATATTGGGAGAAATGTATAATCCCAATTAAATTAATTAGATGCACATATTTAATGATAAAATTTAGAATTATCAGTGTACTTACTATTAAACTCTACATTATATATTTAAAGGCAATATGTGTTGAAACAGACAACCTTTATAATAAAATTAGTAATTTACACTCTATGCCCTATTTCTTATGTGAGGCAAGCATTGAAGGAGATTATCATCAACGACTGGAATGCATACTGGTTAAAAAGTGATTGTGGTGCTTTGACTAAGGATTTATATTTCTCAAAAGTTTCTGACTGACATAAATGTAAGTGCATTAATCCTAACAATGTTCTCACTCAATTCTTAACAGGATATGGCAAATTTTCAGTTTACTTATTTCGATATGAAATCAAATCCACCTGTGATTGTTTTTGTGGAAATCATCTTCAAGATGTCCCTCACATTTTATTTGATTGCCCCTTTTCCCGTTTTGAAAGATACGAACTTGAATTATTGCTTCAATCCTTAGGTTACACTTTCTCAAAGCTACTTACACATATTTTGAATTACAAAACCCATCAATATTTCATGGCTTTCTTGAACAAAATATTTCTTAAGCTAAAGGATTCATCTTGATGTTTACTGTTTGTCAACTTGATATTGTATTTGTTTATGTTTTGTAAATTTTATTATATTCATTTTATAATTATATTCCTAATATACCTTTGGGTAAATTAGGAATCACAAAATTGAATAATAAATAAATAAATAAATAAATAAATAAATAAATAAATAAATAAATAAATAAATAAATAAATAAATAAATAAATAAATAAATAAATAAATAAATAAATAAATAAATAAATAAATAAATAAATAAATAAATAAATAAATAAATAAATAAATAAATAAATAAATAAATAAATAAATAAATAAATAAATAAATAAATAAATAAATAAATAAATAAATAAATAAATAAATAAATAAATAAATAAATAAATAAATAAATAAATAAATAAATAAATAAATAAATAAATAAATAAATAAATAAATAAATAAATAAATAAATAAATAAATAAATAAATAAATAAATAAATAAATAAATAAATAAATAAATAAATAAATAAATAAATAAATAAATAAATAAATAAATAAATAAATAAATAAATAAATAAATAAATAAATAAATAAATAAATAAATAAATAAATAAATAAATAAATAAATAAATAAATAAATAAATAAATAAATAAATAAATAAATAAATAAATAAATAAATAAATAAATAAATAAATAAATAAATAAATAAATAAATAAATAATTAATTAATTAATTAAATAAATAAATAAATAAATAAATAAATAAATAAATAAATAAATAAATAAATAAATAAATAAATAAATAAATAAATAAATAAATAAATAAATAAATAAATAAATAAATAAATAAATAAATAAATAAATAAATAAATAAATAAATAAATAAATAAATAAATAAATAAATAAATAAATAAATAAATAAATAAATAAATAAATAAATAAATAAATAAATAAATAAATAAATAAATAAATAAATAAATAAATAAATAAATAAATAAATAAATAAATAAATAAATAAATAAATAAATAATATTTTGTTAAAAATGCTAGCATTATCGCTCTTTCGGGGTCAAGTCTGCTTCTTTTTCTGTCATATATGACTCCTTCTGTGATAAATAGTCTTTGACAGAAAACCTTTGCAGGTGGAATACAAAAATATTTACTGATAGCCAATGCCAGGGCGGCAATGTCAGGAGTAAGAATATGTAAACATAAATTGGAGATGTCACTTAGATGGTTAGAAAGAATGTATGAAGCGGTCGTTGAAGCCAGAACAATGTGCAGTGGAGGTATGGGGCACATCAGAGATAGGAACACAATTAGACTATTTGTACAGAGTGTTTTGTAAAGAACTACTAGGGCTGCCAAAATCGGCACCAAGAAAGGTGGCATTACTAGAGCTAGGTAATACAAAAAGGAGGGGAATAATAATAGAGAGAATATTGAAATTCTGGTATAAGTGTATTAAAGGGCATAAAGGGGAATTATTGAATCTGTGCATGAAGCAACAGAAGAGCATTAAAATACAAATAGTTGGTGGTCGGAAATATTAAATACAGGTATCGGAGATCTATGGAGAGCAGAGGAGACAAATTATAACGGTTTTTGGAAGGAAGTGAGAACTAGACTACAAGACATAAATAGGCAAGAGATATGGGAAAGTATAGAAAAAAAGAAATCTTTGAAATTGTATAAGCAATTAAAGACAGGATGGAGTAGTGAAAAATATATAGATCAATGTGGCAAAACTGGAAGAGAAGGCATAGCATGGATGAGAGTAGGAATATTACACTTAAAAGAGTTGAGAAGTAATGAGGTAGGAATATGTGAATTTTGTGGAGATGTAGAGGGCACTGTTCATTACCTAATAGAATGTAAGGAGCTAACAAATTACAGTAGAAAAACATGGGATAAGAAATGGGACAGTGTAAGTAAAGAGATATTGGCAGTACGCATGCTAACAGGGATGGGAGAAAAGAAAAATAGATGTATAGGAGATTTCTTATATCGGATAAGAGAAAAGTGGATCAGGATAAAAGAAGTAAAAGTCAAGAGGAAATGGCATCAAGCTGCTCAGGAAAACCAAAGGGGACCTGAGTAAGCAAGTAAATCTTAAGGTCAGCAGTTTCATGTATTTGTACAGGATGTATAATACAGCGTGTTCTATGTTAAATTTTCTTGTACTGAATTTGTAATGGATACTCTACAAATAAGTAAATACGAAATATCACAAAAATGTTTAGCAGCTGATATTTTTAGTTTTGGAAATTATAAGTTTGTTTTCCAGTAATCCAGTGCACTAGAAAGAGAAGATGACTACGATGATATATTTACTAATTTCTCTTTGGGGATTGTTAACTAGCAGTTAATCTGACACATGATTATTTTCTTGCACAATGTTTCAGCGGAGGTGCCACATCCCTGTCAATTTCTTGGTCTTTGCAATGTTCTACTTACGCAATAATGTTTTGTGATTTTAAAATGAAATAAAAGTTGCAGAATCACCACCGAAATATCGGAGACGAATCAAGAGAATTTTCTGAAGTAGCTTCCCATGTCGATACCATGTAAGTATCGAGAGTATCTAGGTATCGCAAGTATCGAGGAGCCATCTCGAGTTGAAACATAACATATTTGCTGCTACCTGACCTATCTAGCAAGGGGGGCGCTGATGAGGGTACGAATATTGTCGCGAGCATTATTGCGGCCGGGCGTACAAAGGGACAGATAGTGCAGCGCGGAGATAAAAGCTTGCCGAAACAGATAAAAAGACAGATAGGTACTGGAAGGTTGAATTTCTTGTTTGTTACAGAACATTCCAGGAATGATTAGAAATATAAGAGGAGCTATATAAGCAGTCGCTGATCGCCAGGAAGTAAAGTGGTAATTGAAATCGTGCAGCTGTGTTTTGAAAGTAAACTCTTTGTTTGTGGGCAACGACCTTTTCGACAGTATTTATGTATGTTCCGTAATTATGCTATTGTAAGGGTTGACCAAAGTGTATTTCTACAGAAATAAAGAACATTTGAATTTCTGCAAATTGGACTTTTAATTCTACAAACCCACAAAGTCACAATATTGAGAAACCTGCATAAAAGTACACCTCTGCACTTAAATGTGGTGTTTTATTTCCTATAGCCGCCATGGCTTTAAAAACAAGAATTGCACTAGAACTTAAAACAAGAGTGAACACGATTTATGCCAATGAAAGAGATAAATTGAGTTTAAAGCAGATCACGAAGGTTTTCAACGTAGGCAAAAAGAAGTTTACGAGATTCTAGAAAAGAATTCTGAAGTGGTGGGATAACTTTGGTGATGAAAAAATAAAGGATAACTTAAGAAAACTGAAAACTAAGACATTAATGAAATAGTGTGGAAGTGGTTCGTTAGTGTTAGGGCAAAATGTCACCACATATCTGGCTGGGCTTATACAGGAATATACTAAAAAGTAATGAAACACTGGGAAATACTGAATTCAAAGCATTTAAGTGAATGCAGCACCGAAAAAGGCTAAAAATATTGTGAAAATATTTTTGTTTTGTTTTTGTTTTTCAGCTAATAAAATACTTTGAACCTTATAGTATAATGCAACTAAATTGAGTTTCAGGCATTTAAATAACCTCACATGACAATTTGAATGCCCATGTGCACGTGCACGCCGGCCCTTGGTTTCACAGAATTCTGTCATTTGAGTTCGACTGAATGTACTAAATTAATACATTTGAAATTAGTGGACAAAGTTTCTGGTGGAATTTTGTATGTTGCTATGATGGTTATTTCTTACGATATGTGGCACCATGGAAACAAAACACTGGCTGCAAACACTGAAAGCAAATAGTAATGTTTATATTTTGCTTTTGTGTGAGTTTCTAAGTTGGTCATGATTTTCTTGTGTTTCTCGTTAAGCTACATACTATTTATGTATAATTAATGAGTTTTAGTGTGTCGTTTGACATATATGCACGTTTAGATGTATAAAACGCGTTTATAAAACTGTTATATAGGTTACAGATAAAACATTTTTTGAAACAACAGACCTTTTGTTGACTATACACAGGATCATGAAGAAAGAAAGAAGAAACTTTGGAAGAAACACCTAAACATAACACAACAATGGGAACATACTTGAGAACTGATGTGGTAAGAAAACTAATGCCTGTGTACCAAAGGCTGGCATCAGATGAAATCCTAAGGAGATGTACATTGGGTAAGACACAAAATGCAAATGAAAGTTTACATAGCATGATATGGTGTAAATGCCCAAAAGAAATATTTGTGTCAAAGAAGAGACTTCAGGTTGCTGTGACATCAACCATCAGTGAATTCAATTTTGGTTGTTCTGCCTCACTCAAGCTGCAGTCAGACATAATGTATACTGAGATTTCACCAGCATCTCTAAAAATCAGCCAAGGGAAGGACCAATTACGCTTACTTCATTTAGTTACTTCTACTCCCTGATTGGGAGTTATTCGGATTGGGTTGGACTCGAGGGGGCAGTGATTCCCGATACCCGTGGGAAATCGGGTACGTCTCCGGAAGAGGTTGAGGGAAGCCATTAATATTCCCGCGTACTAGCCTGCATAGCTATTAGAAGGTATGCTAAATCACCAGGGGACCCTATCGAGGTCAAGTCGGTAGCCTTCCCATTTTGGAGTTGGCGCGCGTAAGTGGCGTATCCACTTCCATCCCGTCTTGAGTCCACAGGACCAGATTGGGGGGGGGGGTTGTTAGTCTCTAGGTCTTGCCCTATGGAAAGCTCCACGGAGGCGCCGTGCGTCCTTTTGGGACATCTCGGTAACTCCCTGGTCGAAGGATGCCCGGGTCCTTGGTCCTACGGGTCCAGGACTAATGGAGTACAACCTATGACATTTAATGTCATATTGGTATGTTGGCCATAGTAGCTCAGTTGGTTAGAGCAACCGCACGTAGAGCAGGAGATCCGTGGTTCAAATCCCAGCAATGGAATTGAAGTTTTCAGTCTGGCTCTGTTCATTCAGTTTTTTAATATTTTTTATAATTCATAATTTAAATGGATTTATTCTTAGGTAAGGAATCAAATTATGCATGGTAGTAGCCAGATTTGATGTTTATTATGCACTTAAAATTTAAGCCCTCGACACTAATGCCTTGAACGTTAAATTTTTTTACTCGTTAATAAACAAGTTATCTCGGAAGTCCCTCTCGAATAATATAAAGTACATAACAGAATAACTTTTTTTTTTCCAAAAAATTTTAAGCTCGTTTGCGAAAGCTATCTCTTTAAACTAAAGAATGACCAGGAAAGCTGAGTTATGAATTATTAGATAGGTGTACACGAGATGTGTCGGAGCATTTTATTGGCCGAGATTTGTTAGCTGTCGTGCTGACCACCCAACCAGGGAGTCCCAAGAGGGACGCGGTACATATTTCATTGCCACAAAGGGAATCCTGGAGCTTTGTGTCGCAGAGACGCTAATTAGTTGCTGTGGTGGCATAATCCGATTACGGCACTCTCCTCCTGGTCACATCTTAGCTCAAATCCTTACATCACACGTCTCTTGTGTCCTGCATACAAAAAACATCTCTCGAAAGAAAGTTAACACCAAGACATGTCCCACCATTTTGTCAGAACTCGCCTGTGTAGTTAACGGCTCTCTCGCTAGAGTGCAGTTTGATCAATGCTGCTTATAACATAAAATAAGCGAATTATTAACAGTATGGGTTTCTCTGCGTGCGTCGTTTGGACGGATTCCATTATTTCCGATGCTTTGACAATTTTGACACGATTGGAAATAGCCTAGGAATTATAGTAATTCGCAAAAAATAAAAAAATAAAAAAATAAAAATTCTGCATAATATTGTTTGACTGGTAAATCATAAACAAACGCGTACTGCAAAAACACATAATTTATTTCAAAAAAACTTCATTAGGGTGCAAGTTTTTCCAGTACTCATGCTATAGGTTTAATGTTTAAGTCTTTTATCATACTTTTTAGATTTTTGTCGTTTTCCTTTGTTTCTCTTTTAAGTTTATCGAAATTGTATGGAATGTTTAGGCCAGCGTACGGCGACCTTGGTTATCGATTGGACTCACATTTTATCTTCAACAAAATTTGTAATGGAATAACTTATACAAATGTCTACCTCTATTAATAAAAGGCAGATAAATAATAAGTCTCTTAAGAACTCTGGAAGGACGAGAAATCTTGAAATTTGTGTTTCTGGTTTTTTGTTTTAAGGTAATCTATGATTTCTTTTTGTAATTTACGTCCTCCAACGTTAAGTCATATGGGAGGGTGAATGGAATGGATGAGATGATGCTCATATGAGGCCAGGGTCCATGGAGCTTAGGGTTACCCGACATTCGTCTTTTAGGATAAGGGAAAAGCCCAGAATAAACCTTACCCAGGTAACTCGCCCTGACCGATATTCGAACTTGCGACTTCTTGAACGTGAGTCAGACGTGCTACCATCCACACTACCGAGGTGGGCATAATTTATGGTACTTCAGCTTTAAAATGATATACAATTCATTGGGTTTCTTAAATTTTAAACCTGTTCAAAACAGGTTTGAAATTAAGTGAGCGTGGCACTTTTTAATGAAAACTCTCAAACCACTGTACGCGATAATTTGATAAAACAATCAAATTTTGAAATACTGAGGGACAGTTATTGTTCAGAAGGGACATTTTAAGCATTAGCCAGACTTTTGAGCCCATTATTTCAATGATTTCACAACAGCATATTTTCACTGTAATATTGTGAAAGACTAACCAAGGATGCTAATGGATAATTATCACATGGCCAGACCTGACACAGGAGAAGCTACTGGGATAGGTTTCACATGCTTTGCGGAGAGGTTGAGATATTCTGTATAAAGGTTCAATCACATTGCAAAAATACTAAAAGCTACAATTTAGACAAGAAAAGCTTTACTACAATAATGGAAAATACACAAGTGGCCACATGGCCTTTACCTGCCCTTGCGGATCCACGTCCGACCTAGTCGAGAGTTACTACATAACAGGCACAGCAAGCCTTGACCAAGCTTCACCAGAGAGGAAGAGGCCACGTGACATGACGTTACACAAACTAGTCAAAATATGATCCAACATATTTGAATTAAACAGTCACTTGTGACATCTCGCCCTCACTTCCTCGAAGATCAATATATACATTTATAGATAGAGTCAGCATGAAAAATTCGATGCCATGGCCGGAATTTGAACTACGGATCTCCTGGTTTCCGTCCAGTCGCTCTTAACCTTTGAGCTACCATGGCCAACCTGCCGTCATGACATTAAATTCTCCAGTTGACTCGTATATTTCCCCGGTAGACCACTAGGGGCTCTCGCATCCGAGATACACCGTTTGTGGCGGCTTACTATGGTAAGTACTTAAGTCCCAGACTTCATCATTTAACTCTTATTATTTTAGTTAATTGATGGAAATTAATCATTTCTCCACACTAGCCGTATATAGGCTAAGGTTTTTGATAGATAGTCAACATGATAGATTCAATGCCATGGCCAGGATTTAACCACGGATCTCCTGGTTTCCGTCCAGTCGCTCTTAACCTTTGAGCTACCATGGCCAACGTGCCGTCCTGACATTAAATTCTCCAGTTGACTCATATAAATGATTAATTTCCATCAATTAACTAAAATAATAAGAGTTAAATGATGAAGCCTGGGACTCAAGTACTTACAATATTAAGTCACCACAAACGGTGTATATCGGATGCAAGAGCCCCTAGTGGTCTACCGGGAAAATATACGAGTCAACTGGAGAATTTAATGTCAGGACGGCACGTTGGCCATGGTCGCTCAAAGGTTAAGAGCGACTGGACGGAAACCAGGAGATCCGTGGTTCAAATCCCGGCTATGGCATTGAATTTTTCATGTTGACTCTATCAAAAACCTTAGCCTCTATACGGCTAGTGTTGAGAAATGATTAATTTCCATCAATTGACTAAAGTATACATTTATCTTGGCAAAGAAAATATTAAAATTAAATTTTTCACGAAGAAAACTTTTTGTTCTTTTTTTGAAAAGTTTATTGTTCTGTTCGCACAGTTTTGAGGAAAACATTTGATTATACGTGCAAAACGTAGTTCTGAAATTTAGCCACAAGTAAAAAAAATGAAAATAAAATCACTGTCACTTGACACAACCCCACTGAGTTTGATGAAACACTCCAGTTGTTCTTTTCTCCGTTATTTTGTATTTTTAAGCACTGCTTACTAGTTAACTGTGTATGTCTACTGTTAATTAAAGGAGACCATCTGCTGTAGTAAGCTGAACCATTTACCACACAAAATTGTAGCATGTAGAGTGCTGTCAGTTATTACTCGGCTAATCCTTTCTGCTGGTGTCCTCCGGAGCCTGTGTTCAAGGAAAAAAGTAACAATATTATTTATTACATGTGCTTTTTTGAGATTCAACTTATTATTGAAATTTTATCTTGCATTTCCATTATATAAATGGCATTTAGGTGTTAAAATGGGTAGAAGAAGCAATTTAAAAGTGTTTAAGAAACAGAAGAATGTTGGTAAGCCTAAAATAAGCGCCTCAATAAATAATGTAAATCCTAACCTCCAATCTCCATCAACTCAGATAGGCCTAGTTCCAGCTGACATAAGCAGTTCTACTAAGAACGTGAAGGGCAATACAGTAATTTATTAAGTCCTTTAAAGCAGTGGAGCAGAAGGTGAGGCAGCACAGAATGCAATAGGTAACTGGAGGATGAAATGAAGGGTGACCCAGCATAGGTTCAGGAATGCACTAAAAACTTTAGATGCCTTTTTCCTGGCTTGTATCAACAAAATATATTTAAAATGTAGGAGAAAATACATATTAATAAAAAAATGTGTTTAATTGTGAAAATAAAATATCCTCAAACCTGCATGCTGAAATGTAGCCAAAGATATAACCTTACTGCCGAAAAAATGTGAGCAATATATTCATAATAGATTAAGAGAAAAGCTACATTGAATATTACTAATTTAATATTGCATGTATTGGAACTTCCTTAGCGCCGTAGTTTGATGAAGAAAGGGAAGATACGAAAATGTAGGTGTAACATAATATTTTAGTATTTTGAATAATTACTTTCTAGAAAAAAATTGGTTGTCACGAAACTTAAAGAATTCAAACAGATGCTTGAAATTAGTGAGCCACCTCTAATCGATACCCGGAGTTCCAAATCTCGTGCCAGAACATGCACTTACAGCGTTATTGAACTAATATGGACATTAATGCCACAAGAGTTAATTAAGGTAAGTGAATGTCATTTGAAATTATTACAGTGACAATGCTGTGATGTCCCAGCTTACATATGTAACATAGACGCTCTGTAACATAACATTACCTCGCAGAAATGCGATAGACTTCAATGTAACAAGGGTGCAAGTTACAACGACTGTACGTTTGGATTAAAAGATTCCGTTACTGCTTTTCATAGCAGATTTTGTGGTTGGTAGGTGAATGTTGGAGTGGCCACTCATCTATTACGATTTTATTGAGTTTTTCAAATGGGAAGAGTTCTGGACGGCGACGAATGAGATACGTTTGCGTGCTTAGCGTTGCCACCTCGTTACCCTCCTTTTCATATTCCCATCTCTGTCGCACACGTCCAAGTCTGCTTAGCGCTAAACGTAAGAGAAATCAAAATGAATTTTCCAAACTTTTACAATAATTCAATAATTAAAATCCAAATTGGAAAAGCGTATTCATATTTTAAATGCTATAATTATAGTTTATGAATTACCTGTTATTCTAATTCAACGGTACTGCCAGTGGCTCATCTATAGTATGACTGAATGTCACTTACGTCAAGAGACAATTTATCATTGACACAGTCTTCATCGTCTGAGCTGCAAATTTATGATGATGGGCTCCAAAGTCTCCTCACTTGCTATTTCATTCCAAAAGTCATCGTCCTGTAATTTTTCTGCTCGCCCCACACACTTTTCCCAGTCTTATTATGTTATGTGTTACATTTTCAATTTGTTCATGAATATGTCGTTCAGCGTCAGTTGGTTTAAAACTATTATTTCTGTTTGTAACCCTCCCCCGCCCCAACATTTTATTTGAGTCTATACTAGGATTAGGATTACTTGGGAGGGAATTTGACACCGAAACCTGTGGTTTATTGTACGTAAGCCCAAAGTGGGGCACCTTCGGGAGGAAGGATGAGCTGGAGACAGAGGAGACAGAGGGTGGCCAACCTAACGAGTCACGACAGCTCCGAGACACACGCCGAACTTCTACCCTGAAAACCGAGCGGGATGGCTCAGGCGGTTTCGTCTGTGGGCCGCATCCGGGAGGCCGGGGTTTGACACCCCTGGCCGACCTACCTGACCCATGCTCTGAGGAAAACTCCGGTAGGTCGGTTGCCGGTCTCCGCTCCTCTGCTGGGATCATTTCGGGACCGCCAGCCCGGGAGCTTTGGGGCTCGGCTGCTGGACTCGTTGCCGTCACACAGTAGGGGAGGTGTTCGTTGTCCTGCCCTGTCGGGGGAAGCCTCTATCCAAGTAAACTGTAGGGACCCTGCCCTCTGTACTATCGTGGCTCCTTGGGTCAACTGCCCTCTGTCTCCTTCACCTCATCCTTCCTCCCGGGGGTGCCCCACTTGGGTGGCAGAGGAATGGGCCCAGCATGGTGGCCTAGGTACCGAATCCCCTCCGTAATGACATCCTTATTTATCATGAAATCAGCAGATGAGAGGTGAAATGGAATAATAATGGAGATGAAATAGAGAGATAGGAAATTCGGGGGATGTAATGAACCTACTAGCATTCGAACCCGGAATCGAACTCGGACCTCCTGAATGTGGACTACAGCCATCCCGCTCGGTTACATCACATTAATATTAATAAACATTTGCATAAATGCTTTTATTACGTTATTTCCCTATAGGTACAATGGTAATAGTGGAATGATGAGCTTCTGCCAACTTTAAGCAAAGAAAAACATTATAAAACCGGAAGCATAGACCCGTTTACGTTTACATTACACAGAGGAAGGGGGAGAGGAGGCGAAGGTCGAAAAGGGAGGGAAATACATGGAAGGAGAGCTAGAGAGGAGGAGAGTGCGTAGACATTTTTGTGACCCCTTTGTGTACATGATATTTGGCTTTCGTCATTTTTAATAGTCATTTGGGATACTATAAAACTTTGATAGAACCAGTTTCCTGCCATGGAACAGAGATTCAGCATCTCAAGGCGCCAACATACACACAAGCAAGATAGAAATATAAACTATCACGTCTATTTCTATGCAAAGTTTAGTCCCTTCCAAACAGTAAAATGTTGAAGAATAACACAGCCCTAGAAAAAAGAGCTATCTGTCTATCTCTCCAGAACGGGTCGTAAAGAAACAAGGAAAGTAAATAAAAGAGATGCTCTTTTCTTTCTTTTCTTTTCTGTCTGCTTTCTTTCTCGTCGTTTTTTCTTTGGCCTTCTACTCCTCTCTTTAAGAGTATATCTCCATCTTTTATTATTCTTTTCAAGTTATTTCCTTTAAAAAGGGAGATAACCAAGGAGAGTTACCACCATCAAGATTCTAGGGTTTTTTGAATGGTGTATTTGGCAGCCATGGTAGAATTCCATGTGTTAAAAATGCATCCCTCTTTTTAGTAGGATATAAAGTCTTATTATCTAGTTTATTGCGTACTCAGTTTATATATGTGTCATATGAGCTATCCATATGTCTGTCTGTATGAACGCGCAGGTCTCCAGAATCACTGAATGGATTATTTCGTTCTTTTCTGACTTTTCGTTTCTTGGGTAGCATTTAGCACAACGTCTGGGATCATTATATCTCTTATTTTTAATATTTTCACACTGCTTCATATTTTTTCGTACAAAGCTTATTTTACCTTCTTTACTTTTAAGTTGATACTACAGTTATACATATTGAATGGTAAGATCAATAATTTCATTAACAAATAATAGATACGTAATTTCCATGTATTAAAATCAATACATAATGTGAGGCAAATGAATTGTAGTTTTGTTAAAGAGGAAGAAATCATTACCCAGGCAATTTAAGTGTTAAGAATAAGAAAATAGTTATAAGCCAGAATAACTAAAGGAATTAGGCGCTCTAGTGATATGAAATCCATTAACTTAAAGCTCTAAGACCTAGATTTCAGTGCATTAAGAAATCAGAGAACTGTCTGCAAATACACAACGTCAATTATGAAATTAGAAAGGCGAAGAAATTATTGGAATTTAGCAAGTCACTTAGTAAAAGCTGTACTCCAAATACGAATAACAAGCTTTAAATTTAGCAATGTAATAGAGAAGGTATATTTTTCTTTCACTATTTACACATATCACATGTATTATTTCTCCTAGAAATTCAGTATTGGAAGTATAAATATACTATCTCAAAAATCAAAACAGTTTTAGTGAACGGCCATTTTCTGTTCCCCTATAGTTAAGTACGGAAAAAATATGTTCCATTCAATAATTTAATGTCAAAATTTCCTCAAATGTTTTGAGGTTGCCTGAGTTCAAAATAAGCATTCTTATAAAACAAATTTGCCTCTTATATGTAACTGAACGCCATAAATCAAAAGTGAAAGGTCACATAAATATCAAAATCCATCAAGGATGCGAATGAAGATTTTCAAACTATTCTGCTTCATTATTTTTATATTCTCAAAATGGTCATAGCGGTACGATTTCGACTAAAATATAACATGTTTAAGATATCTGTAGGATGATATGACACACGTGCAGCTTTGGGAGAATATAATACACAATTAGGAGATTACATTACGCTATTTAAATCTCAGAGAAAATGTTTGAAGTGTCCTCCACGAGCAAGTATATATGTTTGCACTCGTCTCACCATATTCTCTGAAGTTTTATGGAGATGATATCGAATTGAGAGAAGGTTATTTCCAGAAAGATGGAGCAACGTACCATACATCTAATGACACCATGGAACTTTCAACCAGTTTATTTGATAATCGAATAATCTCAAAAGGTCTGTGGCCCCCAGATCCCCTTACTTAACCTCACTAGATTCCTTCTTGTGGGGGTATCTAAAAAATAGAGTGTACAAGAATAGGCCACGGACAGTTGATGTTCTCAAGGAATCCATTCGAACCGAAATAAGCAACATTGGCGAGGATGCTCTCCATAAAACTTCAGAGAATATGGTGGGACAAGTGCAAACATGTATAGATGCTGGTGGAGGACACTTCCAACATTTTGTCTGAGATGTAAATAGTATAATGGAATCTCCCAATTGTGTATTATACTCTCCCAAAGTTGCACGTATGTCATATTGTTGGCTCTGCGGCAATACTACCTCTCTGCCTCACGGCTGCACGTACCTGGGTCGACGTCGGGACTCCTTCCTCGGTCTCCACGTCGTCGTCGGCTGCTTGCTTTACCCTTGGCTCTAGCGGCTTCTCCTGCATGGATTCTTTTTTGGGTTCTCAGGGTGTTAAGGTTGAGACAACACAAATCAACGATAATCTCTGAACTACTTTTATTTGTCCTTGCATTTGTGGAACCCGGGCACTTAAATAACTGCACTTTCGGCGGACATTTTATAGTACATTTTATTGGACGCGGTACTTCGTCGAACACACTTGACGGATGTATACAATACTTCAATGAGCAATGAGCAGCAAATGAGCAACAACTGAAGGCTGAATAGGGGTTGCCACCCTCTTATATACACGCAGCACGGCGTCACTAGGAAAAACTAAGGGTATATTGACCTGTATAACGGTACAGTAAAATAGCTAGCATACCATTCTATTGTCAAACATCCGCTCGTTCTAGACCGTCGTCCGGGAGTGCAGTGTTTCTCACGTATGTCTGCCCAGATTCGTTACAATATTTCATCAAAGTCTACAATTTTGCTTTCGCTAACATAACTAGTTACAGTTCTTAAATTTATGAATAATTATTAGACATATTACATAAGTAAATGAATAATTTATCCAAGGACCAAAGTTCCTGTTTCAGTTCAAAAGTTAAGGCATATTGAAATGGTTCAGGTTTATATGGATCGCACTGTATAACCTAATTTTTTGTTTTAGAATTAGTTCCCACATCCCTCTTGTAATCTAAATGACATGAATAATAAATCGCAAAGGATACATAAAATATCAATACAGTAAAAATATAGGTCTTCCTTATACATACCATTTATGTCAATTAATTTCTCTTTCTAGCTAGTTTCTTTCCGAGGTAAGCTCTTTTTGATATAAAAATATTTAAGTATAATTTTCTCAAATGCAAAATCGGTCTTCCACTTTCCCTTGTTGCTTTTCCTGGTGATCAATCCAAGTATTTCAAGATCATCGCATAGCAAGCAGCTCTTAAAATATATGAATGTGTTATACAACATTTCTAATATTTTATCTCTATTAGAATAAGTAGCTTCAGGTAAAATCCTTGTTGTATATTGATTAACAGAAAGTCTTATGAATGAAATAGGGACATTTGTTAGAATGTATTTGTATACATGCCTGTGGACGGTATAATTTTATTATCTACCAAGAGATGAAACATTATATTGGGATTATATTTGGAAGGATTATGATGCGATTATCTCCGTCTTTGAAGCAGGGTTATTTGGGATGAAGCTGGATGCAGATTAATTTCTCACCTTTGGTGACGATCTTGAAGAAATCTAGAAGTTTTCCTGCAACTCTGAATAACTAGGGGCATCTGTAATTGTTGAGCAATAAGTTCTTTTTCTTTCCCAGGATCGTGACAACGGGGCTCATAAAGATAGTATTACTATCTTTAAAGGATGAATAATACTTTTCTTGTTCAAAGATGGAATTTTAATTCCGCATAAACAATTTTAAGTTGTTTGAAACAATCACAAATATTATTAATGTAGTACTTTTTACAAACCGCGGTAGATTCCACGGTGAACCATTTCTTTTCTTGCGCACACCTACTTATGCATCGTTGATGCATACACAAAATTGTTTTTTCACACACTTGGATAGACAAATATACGTCTTATCCCTAAAACTTTCAGAAACAGAAGAACAAAATCTTTTTAAAATATTCAACAACTCACCATGATCCGTTGCCATGGTTACACCATTACCCATTTTACATCATTTCCTTATTTTATTATAAATAATATCTTTGACTATTCTTAACAACATGAAGTATAAAAATAGCTGCTACAGAGTATAAGACAGGAAGACTTCCAAGAAGATCCTCCAATTCAAAATACCCTTCACATGGAAATCTTTTGAAGGTTCGTTTTCTTTTTGTTCAATGGCTCCAACGATTTGTTTAAAGCATTTCATATTTACGATATGTCGCGGCGACACGCATAAAAGGTTCGCGCGGAGCGATAACGCGGCTTGTTTGCACAAAGGAACTGATAAAGATAGCACGCAGATATTTTTTTTTAATTTACGTCCTCCAACGTTAAGTCATAACGGACGGTGAATGAATTGGGTGAAATGGTGCTCAATTTGGCCCAGGGTCCATGGAGCTTAGATTACCTGACATTCGTCTTTAAGGATAAGGGAAACACCAGGAAAAAAACTTATCTAGGTAACTTACCCTGACCGAGATTCGAACTAGGGACCACTTGAATGTGAGGCAGACACGCTACCCTCTACGCTACCGAGGTGGGCAGGCAGAAAAATGTCTGCCGAAACAAACAAACTGAGATAAATGGAAATTTCTGGTGACATCTTGATGGATAGAGATTATTCGGTTTCCTGATTGTTCTGGAACAGCCTGGAATCATCAGATGAGGTATTTAAGGAAGCGACGATTGTGATTGTGTGTGTGTGATTGTGTATGTCATGTAATACTGCTACTGTGAGTGTATTTCTGCGCAAATAAGAACGATTTGAATTTCTGCAAATTGGATTTTTAATTCTCCGAACCCACAGTCACAATACTTATGAAATGTAGGTATATAGTATTCTCTGGCGAAATGTGCATCTTGAGCTTTCTGTGAACAGCTTAAGTTCTCCCATGATTATTTATATAACTGGAATATTATATTACACTCCAAGAAAAGAAGGAAATCCAATTTGAGAAAAATAAAACCTTTTAATCTGAAATAATAACAAGGAATATTGCACAAAAGTAATGTATCTGAGATAAAAGGTGAGGTAGAACAAGGACTACATTTTTATATTTTACGATTTTGTCTATCTCCTAGGTTTTACCAGTTTTATATATGAAAGTCATTCAGAAGGAAGAAGACTTCAAAGAATCCTCCAAGCAAATTCAACGTATACCTTTCATTTGTCATGAACATATCTTAAAGATACGAAATTACGCCTTTTCCCAGCATTTAAATTGACACATCTGGTTATCTGGCGGAAGCGCTGAACAAGCGTGCTGCTTATCTGTTTGCCACTCCGGCTGTTTACCACTCTTCGTAACCTAGGGCATAGCTTATGAGAAAATCATAGTTGTCAAAAATATTCTATCGGAATTTAAATTTGAGGTGGGAGACTTGGTATAAATATTCAAGTTATGAGATATTTTAACGGCAAGTCGTCATAGTTCTGTTTTTCGTGAAACGATCAAAGAAAGGTTAACATGAACCTCAATATTTAGTTTATTAAAGCTCTGTTGGTTTGGGATTAATTGACTTTGCTGGCACGTAAGGAATGCCCTGGTTGTAAAGGAAGATGTCTCATTTCCGTATCGTATATCATCTCTGAAACTAGAAGCACGTTCAAATATTTACCTCTGGATAGTAAACAACACCAGGTGTGTGTAATGTAGCTACCTCGTTAATATAATGTTCTAACGATGTTTGTACATCTCATCCGTCTGTAGGGGAATTTTAGTTTCGAGTGTTGCCACAGCGTGTGCTAGTAGTGTTCCTGTCAGAAAGAAAACGACGCGACGCTTTCATACACAGAGCGTGTGGGTTTGTTATTCGGATTGTGCTAGACTGTCAGCTGTAGTACGTTCTAACGCTAATAAATACGCGAGTGTGGAAAGTGCGTTATTACAGAATCGAACAATGGTTAGAAAAATCTGACATGGTCACTGATATCGATTAGTATTTGAAAATCCAAACCAGTAACAAGGAATAGGCCGGAAAGGTTATGGCCATTAAAATGCATAAATTGTGTGCTTTAACACGTTCTATGCACTATGAATTTGTGTATTTCTAATATTTCAAAGTTTTTAAAAGGTATTTAGGATGAAGGGCACTTCAAAGGCTAATCCCAGAAAATTGAAGATATACATTTCATTTCTATAAATCAGTATACTGTGAACTAGTTTGATAAGCACTGATAAAGATTTTGAAGGAAAAAAGCAAAGTGTCTGCTACATGTTTAATGTCCGATATACCGTTATACACATGAGTATTGCACACTCTTTTTCTGCACGAAAAACATGCATATATACTGAATTATTTTAATTCAGTTGTTAGCTGAAATATGTACAAAAATTATTAAAGACCGGTATTACATTTTAGGTGATTCACCTACCTATGCAATGCTATCATATATAATGTTTGTAGGTATATTTATTGGTAGTTTAATGGATATATGGGGTGAGTAAAAAGTACAGAAGAATTGTTGTAACTTTTTTTTAATTTATCTCCTCCAACGTTAAGTCAAATCGGACGATGAATGAAATGGGTGAAATGATACTCAAATGAGCCCAGCGTCCGTAGAGCTTAGAGCTACCCGACATTCCTCTTTCAGGATAAGGGAAAGCCCCGGAGAAAATCTTATCCACATAACTCACCCTGACCGACATTCAACTTGGGACCTCCTGAACGTGAGGCAGACACGCTACCTCTACGCTGCTGAGGCAGGCTGTAGCTTTGTTGTTAATAGTATTCTCAATTGATACCTTTTAGGAAAACTATAAGATATCAACATGTTTTCATATTACTATAATGGTGAATAGAGCGTGGCTTCTTTTAATGGCAACAATATTTTTCCTTTTTTTTTTATTATTATTAGTTCTCAAGTCTCCAAACTGTAATTTAAATTTTAAGAACATATTACAGCACATGAAATGTAAACCAACAAAACACATTCATAACAAACTTAGGGGTCATGTGTTGCAGCACATGAAGAATTCACTTCAAAAAGTTTTCAAAATGTCCTCCATTTACTGCTAAACAATGTCAAGGTCTGTCTTTGAATTTACTTAATGTTTCCAGCAACACTGTTAGCCTGATTAGCTGCATTTCTTACCCAATTCTTCGCTTTAACTCTTTAAGATCTCTTGGTCGGTCCCTGTAAACCGTCCACTTCAAATATCCCCACAAGAAAAAGTCTAATGGGTCAGATCAGGAGATCTTGGCGGCCATTCATACTTCCTCTTCATTCAATCCTCCTCCTATCACCATATCCGAACATCATCAGTATTTCAGTTCGTTTTGCAGTGAAGTAAGCATTGTTGTCCTTATTAGGTTAGCTTTTGTCTGTGTTTGTTTAAGCCAAAGTCACTTTTGAAGTAGCCTACTGTATAGTTTAATTCAAAGCTTACTCAATTTGAAGTAATGATACGAATTCCTTTGCTCATTAAACATGCAATAAGGGCCTAATAAATTTAAATTGCTGTTTGAAAGGTTATCTGTTTGCACGTTCTCAGACTTGAGGACTTGAGGACTGGGGGAGTGCAGAAAAAATAAATGCTGCCATTTAACAACAACAAAAACTCACACACTTTATTTGATTTCTAAACATAGTGATGTAAGGGCATATTGACATCTTAGAGACTTTCTATAAAAATGTCTCTTCATTGAGCTGCAATAGCCATTGTTCCATACCTTACTACCCAGTATTATCAATTTGGTTTATTTTTACTTCATTAAGGTGATGCTGTCCGCCTCGGTAGCGTGGTGGTGTGTCTGCCTCACGTTCAAGATGTCCCGAGTTCGAATCTCGGTCAAGGTGAGTTACCTGGATAAGGTTTTTTCCGGGGTATTCCCTTATCCTCAAAGGCGAATGCTAACTCTAAGCCCTATGGACCCTGGACTCATTTGAGCATCATTTCACCCATTACAGTCATCGTCCGATATGACTTAACGTTGGAGGACGTAAATTACAACAAAACAAAACAAAAAAGAACACAAAAAGTGATGCTGGATTTTATGCAAAATGCGATAAATGTAGACGTCGGTGTTCTAAAAGCCCCACGTTGTGGCAATGATTTTCATAGCTGAATAATTTGGTGCAAAAGGCGAGAGGGATGAAAAATTATTAATTAATCTTTTCTGTCGATCTCGAAGAATTCTTGTAGATGTATGCATCGGCACTCTGGAGCAATAAGTCTACTCTCTCTCGCTCTCTCTCTCTCTCTCTCTCTCTCTCTCTCTCTCTCTCTCTCTCTCTCTCTCTCTCTCTCTCTCTCTCTCTCTCTCTCTCTCTCTCTCTCTCTCTTGCCGTAGTATCGGAGCGAGAATAATTTTTTAGAAAATAATAACAACTTTTCTCTTCTTCAAAATATTGGAATTTATTCCACAAAAACCATTATTATATCCTATCACAGTGATAGAATCTGTAGATTATATCCTTTTATAAAATACTCAATACTGCATCCTTGCAGTTTAAGATTCTACAGACTTTATACTTCAATGTTCTGACGAAGAGTAACGTCAAAACTATTTGCATATTCTCGAATCTCTGAATACAAAGCTTCTAGAAAAATCTAAATTACTTTTATCCCATTGTCCACGTCACAACATTGCGTAATCACATTATTATAACAACCAATAGAAAACTGTTACGTAAGGTTGTCATTCTGTGGCCTAGCCAGTTGCACTTTCTATTTTATACAAATTACATTTTCTAGAACAATCCAGAACAAATTCTCATATATATGAAAAAATATGAAATAACCTTTACAAAGGAAAAACTAACAGAAAACATGTCAAGGATGTACAAATTAAAGAAGCTCTGTAAAAGGGCAAGAGACGAGTTAATACCAAAAAATCAAAACAGAAGTATTATTGATATTAACCGAACGGAAGGGCCCAGGTGCTATCCTCTTGTGGCTTGTATTCGGGATGTCTGGGTTTGATTCCCGTGACCGGCCTCCTGACCCATGGGCTTTTTTGGGGGGAGGGGCACTTTCCTCGGGTCTTCAAGCAAATGCTGGGTAGGTTAGTTATATCCCCCAAATTCCCTGTCCCTCCATTTCATCTGATTCATCATTTCACATTATCTCTCATCTGGTGGTCTCTTTCAGGGGGAAGCGTCGGCCGTAGTCTCGGTGTTGTACTGGACTGCCGGGGGGTTTCCAACTGGTCAATATCAGAGATCCGGTACTCTGTCCTCTACTCTGGCGTGAATCCTTGGGACGGCCACCCTCTATCTCCTTTCGTCTCATCCTTCCTCCCAGGGAAGGCCCCATTTGAGGCATAGGTACAAGAGACCAATACTGGAACACCTCGCCGAATCCCCTCCGTAGTTTAATGCAATCTAATGATCTAATGCAATCTAATAATGGTTAAAATAAAAGGTGAAAATATTAATGGAGCGGATGTAAGGGGATATTTAACTCTAAGAATTAATAAATTGATGAGACCAGAAAGTCTCTGGTCGAAATTTTCGATGTTGATAACTATGATCAAGATTTGGAATTGCATTGCGACATTCTAATGTTTCTATGCAAGGTTTTAATTACACCACTAGCACTTTGGTCATTTCTGTCAGCAGTGAGATTTCTTTTGTTTTCATAGGTACCACATTGAATGAGCGAACGCCAACTTCCATTGTTAATTACCATACATTAGCTACTTTCTACTTTGTACATCTTAAACCTATTGTAATAACCCAATCAAAATGCTCAGATCCATTTTGAAAATAAATGATCAAAAACGTTTCTATGTGAAGGACAGTTTGTGATGACTCATTTTCTTTTTTAAATCTTCATGTCACATCCTTTGATCATGTTAGACTTAAATATTAGGTTTGGATTTATTTGAAAACATGGAAGATTGGATTTATTTTTAAACACACACACACACACACACACACACACACACACACACACACACACACACACACACACACACACACACACACACACACAGTCACACAGTCACACAGACCTTCCAGTGCAATTTCGATATCTGATTTTTGAGGGTGGAACACTAATTCTTCTACTTTCATAAGTGTAGCAGAATGTAATACTTGTTTATTACTTTTTGTTGAGCTGCAGAATTGTGTCACACGTTATGCCATTATTTAATATTATGTTAGGTGACCACAGAACACATCTGTATCAATGAATGTGACCAGGAGGTACGCAGATCACTATGTACGACCACATCGACAGGGATATTTCGAGTTATAATGATTTACCTCATTTGACTGCATGCGCTTTCCAAATACCTCCCAGAGTATTGATCGTAAAACAGCATTGCTTGCACTGAATTTATTTATGGTTGGAGCTTTTGTCATTTACTGCATATTTTCATCTCGACCGTTATTTATGTATTACGACCTGCCTTTCCGGACTTGCATGGGTGCATTCTGCAAGTAAAGGGTGGGAAACAAGTTTTAAGGATGGTAGGTAGCTTAAACCTTTACTCTAACAAAGCGTCCAGATTTCTGGTGCAACATTTTTCACGAGAGTCCTTCAATAAATAGCTTAACTAATTTTTAATTAACACATAACGGCTTTATTTCACTAATATTTACCTACACACCTTCGAAGTATTCTCCCTCTGATGAAATACAATTATTTCATTGTTCGAAACACTCATTGAACCCATTTTGGACAGTCTGTTCAGGGTACCCATGACAACATTGTTCAAATCCATATCACTTTGAAAATGGTGTCCAGGAAGCTCCTGTTTCACTTTAGGGAACAGGTGAAAATGGCATGGTGCGAGATCCGGGAATAAGTTGGATGAGCAATGCCCATTTCTGCGATGACATCTTGAGTTGCACGAGCCCGATGAGCTGGGGCATTATCCTGATGCAAGATCCAAATGCAAATTATGTATAAATTCGCCGAACACTCGAAAACACTTATAATGACTGACTTTCAACAGGATATTAAACAGCCAAAACAGCTGAAAATGCAAATATCATCGGAATACGAGGGTCGCTGATGAGTCCCAGGTCTCACATTAAAAAAGAAACACTCAATATTTTTTCATTACTTCTCGATATAATCTCCAGAAAAGCTAATAAACTTGTCATATTTGTGTTCTATTTTAATTAAACAATCTCTGTATTGTGATTTATCATGCTGCTCAAAATAGCTGTTTACCTCATCAATTACCTCCACATTTCTGGGAAATCTTCGTCCTCCAAGAACTTTTTGAGGTTTAGGAACAGGTGTTAGTCACCGGGTGCTAGATCTGGCAAATAGGGTGGAGGTTCAAGTAACTACAACTTTAATTTGCACATATAACCCATTTCAATCACTGAACGATGGGCCGGGACACAGTCATGAAGGAACAAAATTTTATTCTTTGCCAAATGAGGTCTTTTTCTTTTCATTTCATCACTCAAACGTTGCAGTAAGATTGCATAGTAGTCACCAGTAATAACTTTACCATTTCCCCTGTGCATCCCAGAAAACACTCGCCATAACCTTGTTAGCTGACAAAATTGGCTTTGCCTTTCTTTGGAGTCGGTTCACCTAGCACAATCCACTGCTTTGACTGTCATTTACTTTCTGGAGAGTAGTGATGTATCCATGTTTCATCCATGATAATAATCCGGTCTCAAAATTCACTGGAATTTTTACGGTAGAGCTCCAAATTCGTAAGATAAATAGTTTTTCTTTGCAACTTTTGATAAGGTGTCAACAAAAGCGGCACCCATCTTGCACAGACCTTGTGAAAGCCCCAAAAATTACTTAAAGTATTACCTGCACGTTCTTTAGATATGTTTACATTCTCTGCTGCCTCAAAAATCTTCATTCTGCGGTCTTCCAGTATTAAACGAAGAATTTTTTCAATAATCTCTGGAGTTGTGGCTTCCACAGGGCGTCCTGTGCTCGTACGTCCCATTTTAAACTCTACATCCTACCTTTTAATAATTTTTATGAAGCGACAGAGTCTTTCAAGTCCAAGTCGAATACTGACAAGCTGTTAACAGCCAGAAGGTTTTTGCTGCGTACCCACCCAGGTTTTGAGTCTGACCGCAGAAAATCATAATTTACATGGTTACAGGATAATATGGGATTATTTTGTTGAGGAAAGTTTATGAGGTAGCTTTTTGCTCCTCTTTAATTTTGTACAGGATGCCAAACCGCTTTTTTATTTACACCCTGGTGTTTTATTTTACTATAAAGTGGCGTAAATTTTTGTAGCCAAACAGCTCGTTTGGGGATTTTGAAATTTAGCTTATGCTGCTGTATGGATTAACTCCTTTGTTACCTCGGGTGCCCGCATGCCATACGGAGAGTCTTTCAATGTACTGTCCATTTTCTCCTTGATTTCTTTAGGCATTAAGCCTTTGAAATGGCATTATTTAATCACTGCTCGTTTTTCGAAATCTTCCATTTTCGTGAAACCTCTACACTTGTCTTGTTTAAAATGCTGTCATTCAAAAACTAAACAAGCTATTGACCTATATCTATGGATACAAGATAGTTTAGCGTTAAACTATATGATGTTATCCGTCGAACTGGCTCAGTGGCACCCTCTCTATGTGAGACTCAGAACTGATCAGCCAACCCTCGTAACAGTTTTGAAAACAAATGAAATAAGACCGCAAAATTAAGAAGAAAAACTCCGTTATTTTCTTATCGCAACTTTTTTCTAAAAAGGTCGGTGCATGAGAGTTCAGAGTCACACAAGATTTATTTCGGTGAAATCTCTGTATTTTTTACTGGAACGCATTAATTGTTTTACTTATCGTAAATACCCAAATGACCTTGTTGTCGACGGGCCCTAAAACACCACACACACTTATCGTAAATATGTAATAGAGACGGTTCATTTTGTCAATGAGGATATTTTTTGTAAAAATTTCAGTTGATATCATAAATTATTTCTGAAACAATAGGTCACTAATATTTTGAGATTCTGCATTGGTAGGAGAGGATTTCTAATTTGCCCTCAAACTGGAATTTTAGTGCAGGTAGGGGTAGCATTTGGAAGTTTGCCTATTATTTTTGCTAGGTCCTATAAAGTAAGCTTAATTTAAGCTGGTTTGTATGTGAAGGTTAAAAGTTTTGAGGTACTTTGATTTGAAATTTAAAAACTTGGCACGTGAAATGTGAGCTAAGGCAAGTAGTGCATTACTATGTTCATGTACTTAGACATTATTTTGGTGCATTAAGACAGCAGAATGTAGAACACAAAGCCTAATGCAGTGGAACTGAGGGCTACCCTGGTAATGTGTTAATGTATCTCGCTATACGTCAAAATATGTTGAATGTAATTTGCAGGCCGTGTACTAAAAACAGCAACCCTCTCTCCATGTTAGTGGCGGATCCAAGTTTGGAACTAATAGCAGGCGCGGCCCGGGACGAAATTGAACCATGTTAAGGGGTGCGGTCAGCCCCGTGTAAATAACACTGTTCACACGTGAAATAATGAAAAGCTGTAGGTACGCCCTCGTTTGTGTTGGCAATATTGTGTTCCCCACCCTGTCTGCACGTGAACAGTCGATAGGAAAGTGACCTGTACGACTATTAACTGCTGACAACAGTTTCTTTGTCTGGACGTGAAGAGCCGATTAGAAAGTGACCTGTACGACTGTTCATTGTTGACCCTTACTTTGTCTGGACGTAAAGGACCGTTAGGAAGATGATCTGCATAACTATTAACTGCTGACGAAAGAATTTCTTTGTTTGGAGGCGAAGAGCCGATAGAAAAGTGACCTACACGAATATTAATTGATGTCAGTTACTTTGTCTTGACATAAACAGCTGATAAGAAAGTAACTGTATGATTTTAACTGATGACAAGTGTTCCTTTGTCTGGACGTGAACGGCCGATTGGAAAGTAACCTGCTTCACCAATAACCACAATGTTTCCTTATCCGGACTTGAAGGAGCGATTAGAAAGTGATCTAAACGGCTATTAACTGCTAACAGAGTTTATTTGTCTGGATTTGAACTGCCGATTAGAAAGTCACCTTAAGATATTGCCTGTTGACAATCGTATTTCTTTGTTTGGACGAGAGGGGCCGATAGGAAAGTAACCAGTGTGCTATTTAAACTACTGGTAGCAGTTTTGGAGCTAAGGACCACTTCGGTGTAACTTTCGTTGTCAAAAAAATTAATTCCTTGGAATTACTTAAATTTAATAAATAGCTTACAATTAAAGTATATTTGGTTAAAATACTTAGATTAAAATGATTTTTAATTACGATTTAACATTTTCGTTTGAAGTTTTATTTAAGTGTGATTATTTAGCGCTGACTTATTACCTGGATCTGAAGGTGTGAGTAGAAGACCAGTGTGGTCATTTACTGCTTAGCTTACATTTTCAACGTGGTTTTTCTCTGGACGTGAAGGGTGATAGAAAAGTGACAAGTACGTCTTTTATCTCTCAGTCAATATTAACATCTTCCTTTATCTGGATTTTAAGGGTCAATTAAAGAATCTCAGGTTTATTTACCGCCAAGTATGTTATCAATTAGTTTCTTTCTCTGGACGTGCAGGAGGGATAAGCAAATAAGAAATATAGTAATTTATATTACAGCTTTTACTGTCGAGCTCCTTTCTCTAGATATAAAGGGCCATGTAAAGTATGTTCCATTTGGGACTCATATTATATTAATATAAAGCTCCTTTGCATGGCTTTAAGGGACCGATAGAAAATTGAGAAGAATGTTCATTTTCTGATTGTTCCTTTGACTGGAGTTTAGCTGACAGAACATGAAAAACAAGCTGAGAGACTAGTTACCAAAAACGGCATTAATCGTCCTGCACAATCTATTTTAAGTTTTGATTTCCTTAAATCAAGGCTAAGGGTTCGATCTCCGATCAAGATTGTGACATTTGTGCTTGAATACGTGTTCCATTGACCTACAAAAGAACCGAAGGACAAAATTCCGAAACACGGCGCGCTGACGACGTTGGTATAGTATATGACGTTTCGTCTCCGACTGCGGCAGACAGCTTCAGTGGTCGTAGAAACCTTATAACTTGGATGAATATAAAAATAATTACGTTTTCACGGTGTTGCAGCATCACAGAATTCATCTTCTAATATGCCTTCATTTCCTTCATTACCTCGATAGAGCAGTAACAACACAGTCAAATTTATTTTGACTTTGTATTTTCTTAAATTTTGTACGCTGATTACTTAAAGGCTATTGAGCACGTTCAACCTAAGACTAAGTATTTCAAAGATAAAACGTCAAACCATAGGCCACGCCACCTTATATTTATGGATTTCTATAGGTTATCAGATAAAACAAATAAATAGGCAATTATACCTGCGTCAGTTGGAGAAAGAGTTGAGTTGTGGTGTTATAAATTCGTGGTTATTGATGGCAGGAGTAGATGTTGCCTGTGATAATCCAGGAGCCTGATATTTGTTCATATACACACACTAACCTAGGCGTCGTAAGCTAACATGGGCTAAACTTCGATAACACAGACGCCTGTCATCTCCTTCATATAGTACACACACTAATCTAGGCTCGCAGTTTACGCAATACGGTCATCTGTGAACAGAGACATAGGACAAAATTTCATGCAAATATTATATAGCCTTTTAGTTTTAATAGGCAAACGATCGCATTAACAACTTACACAACTACTGAATGAAACCAAATTTGTATTGGTTATACTGTATGCTTTCTGCAAATAATGATTGTAAAATAAAAATGTAGTGCCTCAAAATGCTGTAAGTCTAGTTGTGCAACAATGCTTTTGCATTGTGCATTTTATTTATCTTTTCTTCTTTATAGTGTATACCCTGAGATTAAGTGTATTATTGAATAATTTTTAAATGTCTCGAAAGAAACGAAGGACTATCGGACAAGTGCAACCTAAGTCTAAAATTTGCAGTGATAAATCGCAGACCTTGGTCAATGACCGGGTATTTCCACTAGTATTAAAGTACATAAATACAGGGTTCGTTCAAAAACTAGTGGCAAGACTGATGCATTTGGCACTATCAGCGGTAAATCATGTAAGTTGATAACAATGAAAAATAAGAGCATCTAATGTTTGTTAACTGTGAGTTTGAAGACAATTTTATTTAATGAGATATTTGTAGTAAGTTTAATTGTAGGCTGTTATCTTTAGTGCTCTAAATATGTTTAGTAAATATGAACAAAAATACTTCATTAAAATTCAGGTAGCAAGAGGTATTAATGTTCGACAATGTCATACAGAATTATTAGAAGCTTGTATTATACAGACTTTGCCAAATCGTACCGTGGCGAATGCATTTCGTTGAGGGAGGGAAGACGTTCACCAAAACGTGGAGCTGGCAAACCGCAATCAGTAAGTGATGATGTGCATGAGAATTCTGTTAGAGCACTGCTAGAAGACCATCTTTGTTATGCTTGTGTTGAACTAGCAAGGGAAATAGAAAATGCCACTTAGAGGAGTTCGCTTTAGAACCAGACAGGCAATTATAGCAGCAGTAAAGCAATCTGTTCGAATTTTGGGACAACAAGACGCTGTGCATGGCATCCGTCGGCTCCCTGATCTGTCGGCCTTAGAGCTTGTAATAACTGTAAACGGTAAAGACGTAGCCGTAAGCTTTTCTTACAACTTTCCAAACAGTCGACACAGGAACTTGTGATTCACGACTTGCTTTCCGGACTGATTTCTTTGGTCTACGAGTGAACGACTCTCTCAGTCGCTCAACAGTCTCTTCACTTACTCTTGGTAGTCCCGTGCTCTTCCCTTTACAAAGGCAGCCGGTATCTTCAAACTGGTGATACCATCTACGAATTTTATTATCTCTAGGAGGATCACAACCAAACTTAAAGCTGAACGCACGTTGCAAAAAAACTACAGATTCGGTCTTTGCAAACTGCAAAACACCAAACACTTTCTGTTTACTAGTCACAATCTTTGCTACTACCGCTGTCTAGCGGATTGCGGCAGAAACATTGCGCGCACATGCGCACTGGTGCCAACAAACAAAGCTGTTTGAGTTGCTTTTTCATTAGACATATCATTTATAACTGTAAGTTTAATGTAATAAATATTATAAAGAGTTAAAACTTCGATATCCATTTATATACACCCTGTATTTAAATTGTTTTGTGGATAATATTGATAAAGTTTATGAATAACATAACAATCATATCTCGTGGCTTATATTTTCTTTTCGCCATAAGAATCTCTTTTATGTCTTGAAATTGCGTAACCGATCAAAGCCATTTGGATTTTGTTTACTATGCTGCTAAAATATTATTTTTCGGCATATGTACTAAATATTTTATTTGCCAATCTCACCAATACCCAATAGTAACTAGATATTATTATGTTCCACCCAAATATTCATTTATTTTATAACAGACGCCAGATTAAAGTCGAACCAAGGTGTACTGCCACAGATTTCACTTGTTATTAAAAAAAACATTAAGAAGTTCCTATAATTGGCATAAACTGAATAGTTATGAAACTCGAAACAGTAAAACTTTTAACCAGAATAATTTACGTAATTCATATCTCTAATAATTAAAATATTAAACGCTTATCACAGCGATACAAACAGTGCCAATAAGAGTAGGGAAGGTTAGGTTGGAAAAGCAAAAAGAAACCTGCACCATCCAATAAAATATGTATCAGTTAGATTTGTATGTAAAGGAAGTGGGGTGTTTGTTAGGAGGTGTAATGGCTTGGATAATACTTGAGGCAATGGTATATCTCAGCTGCTCGCTTGACAAAGGCCATGCTCTGAATGGAGTCATCTGTCCGATTAATCTTGATTAACCCTACCCCTCAAGGAGTTAGACTAAACCCTGCGTGAAATACATGCCGATGATGTCGGTACCCTCCTACCGAACTGGGAGCATTTCAGTAAATGGTGAACATGCTGGTTCTCTCAGTGGTGGCACGTAACTCTCTCACCCTCCAACTAAACCACGGGCGGTTTCATTAAATGGTGAAAATGCCAGTTCTCTCAGTGGCGGCACGTAACTCACTAGCCCTCCAAACAAAGTAGATACGGTTTTAGTAAGTGGTGAACATGCTGGTTCTCTCAGTGGCGTCACGTAGCAAATTCACACTTCAATAAAACTGGGTACGGTATCAGTAAATGGTGAACATGCTAGCATTCTCAGTGACGGCACCTAGTACTTTCACCCTCCAACCTAACTTGGTACGGTTGCAGTAAATGGTGAACATGCTGGTTCTCTCAGTGGCGGTACGTAGCTCGCTAACCCTCCAAACAAAGTAGATACGGTTTTAGTAAGTGGTGAACATGTTGGTTGTCTCAGTGGTGGAACGTAGCTCGCTAACCCTTCAAACAAAGTAAATATGGTTTCAGGAAATGGTGAACATGCTGGTTCTCTCAGTGGCAGCACGTAGCTCGCTAGCCCTCCAAACAAAGTAGATACGGTTTTAGTAAGTGGTGAACATGCTGGTTCTCTCAGTGACGGCGCCTAGCACTTTTACCCTCCAACCTAACTTGGTACAGTTTCAGTAAATGGTAAACATGCTGGTTCCCTTATTGGCGGCACGTAGCACATTCACACTCCAACAAAACTGAAGACGTTTTCAGTAAATCACGAACCTGCTGGTTCTCTCAGCAGTGGCACTAACTCCCTAAACAAAGGCGGTATCACTAAATGGTGAAAATGCCAGTTCTCTCAGTGGTAGTACGTAGCTCGCTAACCCTCCAAACAAACTAGATACGGGTTTAGTAAGTGGTGAACATGCTGGTTCTCTCAGTGGTGGCACGTAACTCCCTAAACCAAAGACGGTTTCATTAAATGTTGAAAATGCCAGTTCTCTCAGTGGCGATACGTAGCTCGTTCACTCTCCAACCAAATTGGGTACGGTTTCGGTAAATGGTGAACGTGTCGGTTCTCTCAGTGGTGGCACGTAACTCCCTAAACCAAAAATGGTTTCATTAAATGGTGACAATGCCAGTTCTATTAGTGGCGGCACATAGCTCGTTCACCCACCAACTAAACTTGGTGCGATGAATGGTGAAAATGCGGGCACTCTCAGTGGCTCTCACTTATCAACTAAACTAAGGGCGGTTTCATTAAATGGTGGAAATGGCGTAACTCTCAGCCGAAAATTAAGCTTGCTGGCGTAATCTCAGTGGTGTCGTGTGTTGACGAGCGGTAGGTCAGCAAGAACAGTGGAACCTTGACGTCCCAGTCTCGCCAATGGTTGGCCACGATCTACCTCAGATGTTCCTCTAAGGCCTTGATGTACCTTTCTACCATACCATCCGACTGGGGATGTAGAGGTGTTGTGCGGGTCTTGTTCACCCCAAGTCTATCCAGTGCCTCCTTCATCAGGTTGGACTCAAAATTGGTGCCCTGGTCGCTTTGGCACCCCAAATCCGCAGAACACTTGCTCCACGAGGCAGTCTGTGATTGTCTTTGCCTCTTGGTTCGGGATGGCATACACCTCCGGCCACTTGGTGAAGTAGTCCACGACCAGCAGTAGGTACTTGTTGCCTCGATCTGACACTGGAAATGGTCCAGCTATTTCAACGGCGATCCGTTCGAATGGCGCTCCGACGTTGTACTGCTGCATGTGACCCTGGCTCCTAGTCTGGGGGCCGCGACTCGCCGCACACACGTGGCATTGACGGCACCTTCTCTCAGCGTCTGCTTGGAGCCTTAGCCAGTAATAGCGCTGTCGGAGTTTGTCGATTGTTCGGTTTGCTCCCAGGTGTCCTCCTGAAGTACCGGCGTGCACTTCCTCCGAGAGTTCCGGGACCTTACTTCGGGGAAGTACCAACTGCTCCCTCTGTGTCTTCCCATCTGGTGATTCCCATATCCGGAACAGCAAGCCCACTCTTGTCTTCAGTGAGTCCAATTGGACCCAGTAGGACTTGTATGTAGTGCTCCTTGGTGCGATGTCCTCCCAGGTTGGTCTTCTCCCTGCCTCCATTTCCTTCAAGAGTGACCCCAAGTCGACGTCCGCCAGCTGCTCTCTCCACAGGCCTGCGCTATCCCAGCCGCCCGCAGGCACTGCCGTGACCACTCGGATAGTTGTGGCACGCTTCTTGTCTTCAACTCTTGTGCACTGGCCGCACTCTTCTGGACAGGGTCTTCGAGACATGGCGTCTGCGTTGCCGTGGCTCCTCCCTCTACGATGTTCAGAGGTGAAGCGTACTCCTGTAGCCTCTGGACCCAACGGGCTGTCTGGCCTTCCAAGTTTCCAAAGCTGAGTAGCCAGGTTAGGGCAGAATGGTCAGTCCTCAGGGGGAATGGCTGACCATACAGATACTTGTGGAAATCCTCCAACGTCTTCTCTACCGCCAGTGACTCTCGCCGGGTGACGCAGTAGTTCTTCTCTGCCTTGGAGAGGGTCTTGCTATAGTAAGCTATCACCCGCTCATGGCCGTCCTGGACTTGGGATAGGACGCCTCCAATGCAATTGTCGCTGGCGTCGGTGTCCACAATGAAGGGGCCGCCTGGTTGTGGGAATCCCAGAATAGGAGCCCTACACAGTGTCTTCTTCAGCCGTTGGAAAGCGCCTTCGGTGCCATCTGTCCAAATATAAGTCCAGTGTTCCTCTGTCAGGTGGGTGAGGGGCTTGGCGATGTTGGAGAACCCCTTTATGAAACGGCGGTAATAACTGCGGAAACTGCGCAATTCTCTCTTATCCTTTGGCCGAGGCCAATCTCTCACGGCCTATACTTTCCCCGGGTCTATGACCACTCCGGTTGTTGAGGCTATGTGGCCCAAGTGGTTAACTTCCTTGCGGAAGAGCTGGCACTTCTTCGCGTTCAGCTTCAAGTTGGTTGCCTGTAGTCTCTGTAGCACCCTGCTCAGGTTGTCGAGATGGTCTTCAAAAGTCTTGCCGACGATGATGATGTCATCCAGGTATAGCAGGCAGGCGTCATAAGTCAGCCCTCTCATCACTGATTCCATTAGGCATTGGAAGGTGGCTGGTTTGTTGCAAAGACCAAAGGGCATAACTGTGAACTGCTAAGCCTTTCGAGCATGCAATCTTCTCCTTGTCTCTCGGGTCCAGATCTACCTGCCAGTTACCCGATTTCAGGTCTAAGGTCGAGAACCACTGCGCACCAGCCAGCGTGTCCAGAGTATCGTCAATCCGGGGTAAGGCGAAGCAGTCTTTCCTGGTGACCGCATTCAGCTTCCTGTAGTCCACGCAGAAGCGTAGCTCGCCGTTCGTCTTCGTCACCAGGACTACCGGGGAACACCAAGGGCTGTCAGACTCTTCAATCACTCCCCTGGATCTCATGTCCTCCAGCATATCCTGTACTGCGGCTTGTTTCGCCAGCGGAACGCGTCTAGGTAGTTGCCGAATAGGGCAGGCGTCTCCGGTGTCGATGCGGTGGAGCACACGGTCCGTGTGGCCGTAGTCTCTGTCGCCTTGGCTGAAGACGAACTGGTATCGTCTCAGCAGTTGTCTTTCTCCAGCTCTTCTGCAGTCAGGTGGTCGGCCGCCTTCTCCAGTAAGCCTTCCAGCCGAGGTCCCAGGTGTTGCGTCTGCACCGGCTCCTGTGTCTTGTGATTGATGTTATGCTGACCACGGACTCGCACGTCCCCAACTCTTGTCCCGGCCTGGATATCCTTATCGGTGTCCGTCGTAACAGCGTTCACAGTTACATTCTGTTTACAACAACTCTCGTTACAACTTCGTTTACGGCTCCGGTCTCCATTATAGCGGATACTCCTTGTTCTGGAAGTCGGGGTAGCTGTCACCTTGGCCGCCTCCATCCTCAGTGCTGCCGTTAACTCCTTGTGGATAGTTTTTTAATCGCCGAGCATTAGGCGCTGACAAACCTCCATGTTTCGTACCCCGTTGACAAAGGTGTAGGCAGCCTCTCGGGATACGAACTCGGGTGGGAGATCGACTAAGGCTTTACTGGCCAGCTGTTCGATTGCCAAGGCGAAATCCTGCAGCGTCTCTCCTGGCTCCTGCAACCTTGATTTCAGCTCGCTGCGGTAGGCTGCGGCTAGGCGGTGGTTTCCTAAGCGGTTCTCCAGGGCCTCCCAGATGTCCTTGGGCACCGCCTCTGTCAGGACCGCCTTCAGAACTTCTGCAACACGTCCCTGGAGGCTGGCTATTAGCTGTGCGGCCTCTTCCTCCTGTGACTACTTTTTGTGCTTGGCCACTGTGTCGAACTGGCGGCGGAAGACTTCGAAAGTTGTCGCGCCGTCGTATTTAGGAAGTTTGACGCGCACAGATGTTGTGTCGCGTCCCGGCACGTCGGCCTTTAGGTCTTTCAACCTCCCGCCGACGAGGTCCTCCATCATTGCGTTCAGAGACTTGGTGTTGCTGTCGGCCTTTCCTTCCAGGTCATTAACGCGGCTCGCCAGGTCTTCGACGCGCTTGTCCAACTCCGTGACGTCTTCCTTTACCAAATGGTTAGAGCGGCTGGACGGAAACCAGAAGATACGTAGTTCAAATCCCGGCTATGGCATTGAATTTTTCATTCTGTCTCTACCCTTTCATAGTACGTCCTACACACGGCTAGTGTGAAAGAACAATTAATTTCCATTAATTGTACCTAATAGTGGTCCGAACTATAAAGCCCGGGCCTTAAAGTACGTACAGCATAGTAAGTCGCCATTAAAGTAGTTGTCTCATGCGTTTATGAGAACTCCTAGTGGTTCATCGGGAGAAACACGAGTCAGTTGGAGAATTTAATGTCATGTTGGCACGTTGGCCATAGTACCTGGATGGAAACCAGAAGATCCGTGGTTCAAATCCCGGCTAAGGTATTGAATTTTTCATTTTGTCTCTACCCTTTCATGATAACAGATTAGATTCTGTAACAACACTCTTGGCATTGAAGGCGAAAGCTCAGTCTTACCACAACAACTATGAAAAGCGAAAATATCACAACTTATTGCATGCTGCAGTTTGGTGATATCTGAAGTGTGATATTTGATTTTATTCATGTTACCTACTGTCTGCTGATTTGAAATAAAATATTTTAATTTGGGGAAAAAAAGGGTTTTAACTGTTGTGTTACTCTAATTACCTTTTACTTTTCATTTCAGCCATGTCATTGTTTATTAATTCTCCCCAAACATTTGCACGAAATTAATGTGAATTTATGGTAAAATTTTCACCACAAAACACCACTAATTAAAATTATTAATGAACAGTTTTTAAATAACTGTCACCACAAAATCTTGCCTCTGACTATTCCTAATAAAGCTGAAGAAGGTCTTTCTAAAAATAAGAATGTGATGACAACAAACTAAAATGAATGTGGTCTTCCTAAGTCTTTAATTCTGTACAGGAACTGAAGGCAAAGTCTCTGGTAGAAAATCTTCAGCATCCTGTTACACAGAAGAAAAATTATGCTCTGCTCAAAATTCATTGTTTTCTGGTTCCACTCACTTATTATAGCAGTTCTATCACTTAGGCTTTTAGTCTAAGATTAAAGAACATTATCAGAGGTTTCAGCAATCTAAGTATATTCTTGCTGAAAACTAATAGAAAACAAAGTTGAAATGACATCATCATACTCTTCTCCATTGTAGTGTTCTTTTCCTATGGCATTTAACACTCCATGTACTTCTTCATAGCTTGACAAAATGTTTCTTTTCTGCTTGCAGGGATTAAGTCTTTTGGTTTGTTTTGACTCCAATTATTATAACTGCTGTACATATCCCATCTCATCCATGGACATCCCTGGTCTCTTTTTGAACTCCTCAGTCAATAGTGCAAATTTTTCCAGGACTTTCTACTAGAATCCATTCTACAGACATGCTCATACCATTATCTTCTATACTCTTCTATTTCATCTGAGAGACAATATTTCCAGTTCATTATGAATATCTTTGCTTCGCTTTTGTCTATTAACGATTATCCTGCCACAAATCATAGATATACTGACAAAATTCCTTTAGTAATTTCTAGGTTCCCACACAATGCTGTTCTAGAAAATCCACAATGTTATAGCCTTCATATAAGATTATAATTTTGCCTAGCTGAAAAATATATGTGTGGAAAAGTAACATATTGGTTAAAATAGTAACTTTCTTTAGGTACTTCACTGTTTTAACAACTCTTTAGTGTATTTTTTACTATACTGTCGTGAACCCGATCGTGATAAGGCGGTTTGCGCACACAAAAGGAATAGGCGAGCAGTGTGGTAATAAGGAGCTTGCATAAACAATTAACGATAGCGCCGATAAACAAGAGATGGATAGATTATCACAGAGGTAAAGACTTGCCGGCATCTATATAGTTACATTCTAGAACATTTGTGTTTTATCTGGTGACATTTTAGACTAAAGTCGAGAACAATCTAGAATGATCGATTAGGTGTATAAAAAGAATCCATGGCTAGTGATGAGTCAGTTGTGAAACTGTTGTGAAATGAGACAGCCAGCTGTGTTGTAACGAGAGCTAAGGATGTAATCTGCTGTCACTGTTTGTTATTGTGATCGACCTTGGAAGACTGTGTATATGTGATGTTGTTACATTAGAGTTGGACAGTGTATTGCTACGAAAATAAAGGAGATTTTTAATTTCTGCAATTCGGCTTTCTAATTCTATGAACCCACAAAGTTACAATACCAATGAATGCAAGGGATGTTTCTTCTTACAATCTCTCTCATTCAAACAGCTACACCTCCTTTCTTAGTGCTAATTACATTAGCACCATCAAAACATTGATTTAGGAGCAGAGTGTTATTCCTATTCTCTTACAGAACTTTTACTGTCATATTTTGTTAATGAGTGTCCAAATCTTCTGTTGTTAATATGCACAGTAGGGACTCTTTAGGATGACCACCTTTAACACAATTGCAATATTTTCTCTGTTATTACTAATGTTCAACCCATTTTCCAGGAGAGTAAACCACAAACACAGCTGTGTTCATTGTATCTTTTATTTACTTTCTTTCTTACTTTGTCTGCCATGATTTTAATAATTACATTCATATGTCAGAAATACATTCTTCCATGTGTGCATTAAGCCTTCCAAAGGTGTACTCTAAAGGTGTATATTATAACTGCTCCATGACTGCCAAAAACTACATTATTCCTATTATAGATGTAACACAGTAACAGCATTTCTTAATTGTGGCTTCATTTACTTATTTTGATAATGCAGTATGGTTTTGCACTCCTTCTCCATGGAATGGATATGAGTTGCTGACTCTATATTTAGGAAACCTATGTTTGGCATCTAAGGCATGAATCTGTTTCTAAAAACTGTTTCAGTATAACTTGTCTCCTTTGTATAATAAGGCTGAAATTGCATATAGTTATAAAAATGCAGCAGTTTTGAGAACAGAATACTGCTTTCTTGAATTGTCCTCCTGGTAAATCAAGTTTCATTGTCCCGAATTTATATTGCACTACCAGCCCTGATCAGTGTAAATCGTATTGTTGGATACGGTATTGTTGGATACTTCCTTCTCTTCTATTTTGCATTTTCCAAAGAAACGTCTTCTGCCTATAATGCATGCGCTCAATGTCTCCAACACTAATTAAATTAAACTGTGCAGACTTTTGCAGCCAGTGTCATTTCATATGTAAGTTCTATTGGTTTAAAATAAAAATAATGCACCAAGATCTGGAAGTCCAGTAGCCTTCCCAATAAATATTGCTACCTGCATTTTTACTTCATGACAACGTTCTGTATTATCCTGCTACTGAAAAGGTACGGTGCATCAAAGCCCATGAGAAGGGCTTTGCAACAATATAGTGTTGCAATAGCAGTGTCTCCATAAACGTGTTTCACATATAGATGTTTACTTGTTAGAATACTGACTGTGCTTATTAGGCACAATAAAAGTTCTACATAATGCAAATATGTAGTATAAAAATAACATTTTCTACTTTACTCAGTCTTTTAGTATCCTTCAGTATTTTTTAATGCTGCAAAAGTGGATCCGCTTTCAAAAGCAAGTGTCTTCAGATATAAACATTCGTTCTTCCAGAATCAATGGTGGGCTACATGTTAGCCTACTGTTCTCGTACCTGAGAGGCTACAAAGTAAAATGACAATCTGCATTTAAGCCTTTGAATAGCATATCATATATCATTAACTTTTTAAGCAATCTGTTTTATGCACATATGCAGACTTTCTCAGTTCCATCTAATTAGCAGTCACAAGGAGGGGTTAGAAAACTTTTGCCTTAAAACTCTATGTGTGTATAATAATTAACATGACATAATTTTATTGTTAATTCGCATATAAGTTAACTAAAATGCTTAGGAGCTTACTATGTGATATTTTCATGAATAATTTGCCACAAGATTTAATTCACAGGGCATGTGAACAGGGTTTCTTCAAACTTCTGAACAGTATTTCAAAGCTTTATAATTTATAGGCACTTTTGTTGAGCTCAATTCTCTACTCTGCAGTTTTAAAATATATATATATTTATCAAGCTTTGAACATTACTGTGTGCATCTCAGAATAGTAGCGTACTGTGTTTTCAGCCTTTATAAGTGGTTTAAATGTTAATAGTATTAAATTACATATTACTCTTTTGCATAATAGAGTCTTTCCATCCATATTTTTAACTTTTTACTTCTTTATTGATGTGTAATTAAACATTTGTGACTCATTCTTTCCCTTAAATAACTGTAAATTCATAAACAATGTGATATTCATTCTAACTTTAATTGTTACAGGAATGTGCAATCATTAAATGATGGAATGTTGACACAATGTTTTTATTTACTTAAAATAGTGTATACAGATGGAGAAATATGTTATCATGTTACGCAGCACTATTAGTGTCATTAAACGACTCACCTTTAAATTTAATCAAATTTATTACTGAACAAAGTGGAAAGGGAAACAAAGTTACCTCAAGTGTGACAGCAGAAGATTACCAATCTGCTGATCATGTTATGTACACATGTTCAACTGTGTTTCAGTTACTTCCTGCGCAACCTTTTACTGTCAGAGGTCTGAATATTCAGTATTCCAGCTACAGCACTGAATTTTTCAGTCAACCATCTTTCCAAACTTTGTACTATCTTGGCTACGACCATTGTACTACTATCATTGTACTTAGTGTAAAAGAACAATTAATTTTCATTAATTGACCTGGCATTAAGATGTATTATCTCTACAAGATCTCCTCATGTAGTTTGTCTGGAAAAATATCAGTTGCTTAAAGAATTTAATGGCATGTTATCATGGTAGCTCAGTGATTATAGCAACCAGATTGAGACTGAGAGATCATGGTTCAAGTCTTGACTATGGCAATCTATTTTTCAGTCTGACTCCATCTTTCCAAGCTTTGTCCTATACATAGCTATGTGAAGGAATAACTAGTTTTAAAAGGCACATATTAAGACATAAAAGGGTAAAAAATTAAAAGCAGCACTTCCACAAAATAACAGCTCTCTGTTGGAGAGTCCTTTACATAGGCTCTAAAGAAAAAAGGTGACAAATTGGAGTTTGTTGTTGATATCACAGAAGCATTCTTGAGTGCAGAAATCTCACTGCCATTCAAAGATGAGGGAGCAGTTCACAAAATACATTAAGGGCAGTGGCAACTGTCTAGTGTAACTCAGATTCATGAACGTTATGTATGGGCATTATGTAACAACAGAGAAAGGTTAAAGAGCTGAAGGAAATGGTGAATAGAGGGCTTTTAACTATGTGTGACGAATAGGGAATGCCAGATGCCCCACATAAGACATTGTTTGCTTTTCAAAAAAAAAAGTAAGTGCAGTGTCCTAGAAAATGTTCTCTGTGCACCCATTTGTTTCATGATAACAATTTATAGCTAATAAAAAGGTAAAATATGACGTTAGTTACAGTGAAGCAGCAAACACTATAAAAATATAATAATTTGTAACATAAAACTTCACTTATCTTAAAAGAAAATATTCTTACTAATTGATGAATAAGATAAGTGAAGTTTTATGTTACAAATTATTATATTTGTGTAGAATTTATTTATTTATTGAAAGTCACTTATTTACCATTTAAATCTTGTATAAGCATTACTGTAAAAGTACCTGTTTCAAACTGCCTCAAATTTATTGATGACAGCACTGGAGTAAATTCATTGTTGATTCTTGATGAATAACAAGCAACTCTCTATTGGCAAACAGAATTTATGATCTAACACAGCCGTCTCTTGTGCTTAGTCAATGGAATCAGAGCCAGGTAGATAATATTCAAAGGTTTGGTATTGTAAAAGAGTTTTATTTTATTTAATAATGTCAAAAGAAAATATTCTTATAGCGTACATCACTCTAAACAGAATATATTGTGACTTTGTGGGTTCGTAGAATTAAAAGGCCGAGTTGCAGAAATTAAAAATCCTTTATTTTCGTGGAAATACTCTTACAGATTACAGCAGCACTACATTACGTACACCATCAGTCTACCAAGGTTGATCACAATAACAAACAGTGACAGCAGATTACATCCTTAGTTCTCGTTACAACAACACAGCTTGCTGTCTCTCATTTCACACTCCACTCTTGATACACAACTAACTGTTTTACAACTTGCAACTCCCTCTTGGCCAATCATTGCCTCTTTAAATACTTCACAGATAATTTCTAGATGATTCGCAAATAAACCATAACGCGAACAATCTCTATCAGTCCAGAAGTAACTAGAAATTTCCATTTATCTCAGTTTGTTTGTTTCAGCAGACCCTTATCTGCCTGATATCTTTGTCCGCGGGCTCTTGGTTTTCACACTGCCCTCCTATCAGTTTCTTTTGTGTAAATAAGACATGCAATCGTAGATACGGGTTCGCAACAATATTACAAGAACTAACAACAAACAAGAACATTGTTGTATAATCAGCATAATGATATATTCCAGCATTTTAAACATGCTACATCTTCAAAGTATAAACTTGGAAGAAGCGTAGGGACAGTGAAGCACAAATTAATACAAAAGTGAATCGAGAAGATATTGACACATTGCTTCACTCACACTGTTTATTCACAGGACATGTTTCAAGAGCTCTCGCTCCCATCATCAGCTGATACTCGACTAGTGCAATGGTTTCCTCTTTCTCCGTTTTGTCAATAGATGGCGTGATGTACTTGTCAAAGATGTCCGGTGGTGGAGTTTCAAAATTCATGACTCTATGACGATTTTTGTTGATGAAGATTTTTTCCCATACGGAAAGGTCTATGGGGTGATTAACATATTTTATTAGAGATGTTTCCAAGTTGATGTCATGTCTAGTATTCAAAAAATGAAAAGCCGCTGCTGATTTTTCTGTTTCACCATTTTTAATGTTTCTTAGATGTTCTTTAGTTCTGATGTTAATATTTCTTTTATGTTTTTCCTATATAAACTTGCCCTAAAATGTATATAGGAAAAACAAAAAGAAATATTAACATCAGAACTAAAGAACATCTAAGAAACATTAAAAATGGTGAAACAGAAAAATCAGCAGTGGCTTTTCATTTTTTGAATACTGGACATGACATCAACTTGGAAACATCTCTAATAAAATATATTAATCACCCCATAGACCTTTCCGTATGGGAAAAAATCTTCATCAACAAAAATCGTCATAGAGTCATGAATTTTGAAACTCCACCACCGGACATCTTTGACAAGTACATCACGCCATCTATTGACAAAACAGAGAAAGAGGAAACCACTACAACTTGCACTAGTCGAGTATCAGCTGATGATGGGAGCAAGAGCTCTTGAAACATGTCCTGTGAATAAACAGTGTGAGTGAAGCAATGTGTCAATATCTTCTCAATTCACTTTTGTATGCTACATCTTCTTCCAGGCTCTAAGTGTTATTTCTTTCAACTAGTAAACAATATCTTCAGAATCTGTATACCCCATTATTTTATTTTAGAAATTGACAACTGTAGAGAATAAAATTATTGGCAGGTCTGGAAATAACATATTTAACATTCTGCTTTATCTTCTGGAGACTATAGACCAGGCTCTGCCAACTGATATGCATGATGTGCCTACACAGTTCGCACGGTGCCAGTATGCCTGGTCATTGCTGATGAGTGCTAGGGAGATATGCCAATCACTACCTCGCTCAGTGGTGTTCTGTAATCTGCACTTGCGTTAAGATTAAATAATTAAGGACATGTTAGTAGTGAAGGAACTATCCAGAAACTGTATAATACATAGTTTAATATCTTTCTGGTACTTGTTATTAAATTATACATAAAACAACCCAATACCAGTAAGATTATTATAGTCTTCAATACCATACAACCAAATGATGGCATATAACAGCAATATTTTTAATAATAAGAACAAAACAGTACTTTGTGGAAATTAGCACAATTTTGATCCTGAGACAATTGAAAAATATAAAATAACAAAATAATATTTACTATACAGTGATAATATTACACAGAATACTTCATATTAAACAAATATGTGCGTTTCAGTTAAGAATTTTATAATTTACTTTTGGGTAGCATTCTTGTGTTCTGACATCCTTTGGTTTTCATAGCATTCACCATATTTGGAGACAATGAAACATAACTCTGAACCCTTAATGCACATGTCAAATTATGATCACTGATGTTGGCTCTCTGAGGGTTTTTAATGCGTTTCATAGCAGAATATAAGGATTCACATACATAGGTGGAACCAAACATTGCAATCATAGATGCCGCATGCCTGTGTAATCAAGGGAATCTTGACTTAGGAAATCTCCTGTAGAAATCTATTAAATTTCCTGTTTCTGTAACTGCCAGCTAACTCAGTGTCACATTTCAAGGTGATTCCTGTTGTGCCTTTTATTGGCACCAGATCTAGCTTTTCTTCCACAACTTCCATATTTTTATTTACTCCACAAATAAAAATACATAATTGAGACATACTTGATAAGTCAGTGCTCTCATCAATGGCAATAGAGAATGCAACGAATTCTCTTGCTCTTTCAATAAGTTGTGCATAATTGTTGTGCGCCAGATCTTGAATTCTGCATGAAATAGTATGTGACAGACTGACACTCTCAAACTGATGATCACTGACTGGGGTGAATTTACTTGCAGCTATAAGCATACATGGCTTAATATGTGGACCATCAGAAAAACTACTAGAAGATCCGGCAATTTTTAGAGCTACTTCATAACTCACATAAACTGAGGTTTCTGCCATTCTGCCATCCCCATCCTGTTCCTCTTCTTGCAATGTGATCTTTTTTCTGAGCTTTTGTATCTCTTAATGCATACTTCTTTTTCTAGGGCCGAATAATCATTATCATGTGATGTATTACAATGTCGCTAAAGATTAAATCATTTCAGCACTTGCAATTTTTTTCTGACAAATTAAACAAATAGCACCACTGCTACATTTCATGAAGAAGTATTCGATTCGGGATTGAAATGAGTTGGCGTGGATGCCTTTCACTGCGCCCTTCCATATCTAACTGACACTGAAGTCCGGACCGCCACTGCTACAGAAGACAAGCTGACTGTTACCACTGCGAAGCACGAACTGAGGCAGCTTCTAGCCCAGCACATGCACTGTGGCAAGTGAGTTGCCTGTGGCTGCTATAGACAAAGAAAGGGTATACAGTAGACCTCATTTAACTGAATTTGGAGAGAACAAAAAATAGCTATTTGGATTGAATAAAGTTTTATAAAAATACAGAATTTTAATGAAGTACACCAAAATATTTTCAGAGCAATTGGAAATATCTTAAACAAGTAATTTTATACAGGAGACTTGTGGTCAAATACATGAATTTGGCATACATAGGAAGGAAACACACACAGAAAATTTCATATAAGCAGATGGATATAACCCATGACAACACAAGCATGCTGTATCAACAGTTTAACTTACAGACTGGTTAATTTACCTTTAAACAAGATGGAATATATCAAAGAGTACAATAATATCATTCACATTGCAGAATACAATGAATTCAGTGCTGAATTGGTCAAAAGAAAAATTGATAAATTCAAAAGACAACAAAGATGCAAACAAGGAACTACTCTTTCCCCAATCAGCAAGGAAACTTCACACAGAAAAGTATAAACTTGAAAGAAGCATAGGGACAGTGAAGCATAAATTAGTACAAAAGTGAATCGAGAAGATATTGACACATTGCTTCACTCATACTGTTTATTCACAAGACATGTTTCAAGAGCTCTTGCTGATACTCATCAGCTGATACTCGAATTCTCGATTCACTTTTGTACTTCATACAGAAAATTTACATATCATTCCAGAGCTATACACCTTTTCCAAAAATTCTTCATAGAGCACAATATTACTTTGGCCCCACATAAGAAATTTAGTGTACAACACCTTTTGAAATCACAAAATACAAAAGAGATACCCACAGACAAAAGATCAGGTGTGAACCGGATAAACTGCAAAGGCTGTGACAATTTTTACATTGGAAAAACAGAAAGGAACTTGAACATTAGGCTTAAAGAGCAGTTTAGGAACATCAGGAACAAAGAAATAGATAAATTGACGGTAGCATACCATTTTTGGAAGGACAATCATGATATAGAAAAAAAATCCACTTATTAAAAGATGTCCAAGGTCCAGCGCATTGACCACTTGGGAAAAAATCTTCATAAAGAAATATGAAAGAAAATGGTTTAATTTTGACACTACCTTTGAAGAAAAGCCAAACTTCAAGTTCATCAAGATACCGACAGAGACGCACCTATCTCCTCCAATGATTCACCAAACCAACGTCCATTAGTCAACAACAGCTGATGATGTTAGGAGGATCCTAACAAAACGCATTCTAGGTAAATACTAGCAATAAAAGGAGCATTGAGTATTAGTTCGACTCAAAATTATATTAATTTTGTGCTTCATTGTATCATAGTCCTTACACATTGGAAAACATTGGTGTTTATCCAGTCATGCATAATGTACATCTTGCTAAACAATCCCTCTTTTTCTCTGCCCTTGTTTCTTTGTGGAAGTAAGACATCAGCAGCAAGTAAGCGATCAGGCCATTGTTGAGAAATCACTGTACAGCACATATGCATTAAGAAAAATTATATAAAATGTGTAATAGAAGATACTACATTACACAGTACAGTACATACATATTTGATTTAGATTAGATTAGATTGATGAACATTCAGGGAGTTCATTATTAACTACAAAAACCTGTGAATATTGAATGTATCAAAGAAGTGTACAGTTTAATAGCATATATGCTTGAATATTGAATATAAGACATATTTATATACAAATATAATAATTTGTAACCTAAAAACTTCATTTATCTTTTAAGAAATAATGAAAGTTTTCTTATAAATTGATTAGTATTACAATTATTTAATTTTTAATCAATTTATAAGAAAACTTGCATCATTTCTTACAAGATAAGTGAAGTTTTTATGTTTGCTTCACTATTAATAGCTTCATATATTACATATTTATAGATCACATTACATACAGGAAATATGAAGACAAAGCAGGAATAAATTATATATGATATAAAATCAAGCACTACTCTGCACTAGCAAATGTGTATATAGAAATACAGTTTGGTAGTTATGCATGATCGCAGGAATTTAATAACAGTGGGGTCAAAATTGAAAAAAGTATTTACTGTTGGTTTTTTAATACTTCATCACTTACATTAAGAAGTTCATAGTTCTACCACCAGAGGACAGCAGATGACAAAAGACAATTGGAAAGAGGTTGATAATGGAGATGATGGCTTCTGAAACTAGTCCCTCAAAAAAAATAAAAATGTAAGTGACAAAGTATCAAAAATCAAACTACAAATAGCTTTTTAACAGCTTGGTAGTTAATTTGTTATTATTTTTTAACTTTCAATTGTCTTTTGCCTGTATGTCTCAACATTTTGTATTGGATTTGCAATGGATAGCATTTATTGACAGTTTTTCCATACACATACATTAAAATAGTTTTTGAAAACAGGCATCAAAGGAAAATTGGCAATGATTTGTCATTAAAACAGTTAAATTCTACTTACAGAGCTGCATAAGAATTATCAGGATAATTTGTCATTCAGATAATCTTGTACAGAATAAATTTATTTTGAATACTACAGCAATTTTAAAAGCAATGAAATTATCCGTTTTCCTTTAATATCATTAGAAAGAGCATTAAATGTTTTGATGGTTTCATAATACACAAGTTTTGAAAGCAAGAAAGTTAAGCGTTAGGATTATGAATGTCAAACCTTTGTCTTGTGTTTAATCAATGAATTCCATTGTTTGTTGTAAATGAGACCCAATTGCATACAAAGTATTTTAGGATCGAGAATACATACTTGTAAGGAAGGGTTAATATCTTCAGTCTTCTAAAATGTTCTTTGCAAGAGCATCTCCTATAGGTTGAAGCTGATTTTTCATATAATTCAAGAAATTCGTTAAAATTTCCATAAATGGAGATGTAATGCAAACATGGCCCTCTGAAATTAATGAAAAGGTTAAACCAAGATGGCTTTGTTTGTGACGCAACAGAATGCTTAGATTTATTATAATTCCAAGTTATGGAACTGTCCAGAAATTCAAACTTTGATGTCAAGCCAATCAAATTCAAGTTTTGGTCCCTCAGCAGCAAGACATTGTAGAATGAACCAATCCGAGTTCAGTAAAAATTTTAATTTGATTTCATCTTAACTTGAGAAAGGTCTCAATCCTTATGGTTCTTTTGATATATTCAGATGTGATACAGATATCGTCTCGGACACAGATGCACTATTAAATTGCAAGAGGACTGCTAGGTTCTGGCAAGATACAAAAGTATTTTTATCTATGAATTACCAAACAGTTGAAAAGACTCGTCGGGTACGCGTCGAAAAAGAGGATATGTAAAAGATGAATGGCATGCTGTTGCGTTCACTATGCCTTTCAAATCAGGAAAGATGTTTGTAAATCATATTTTAAAACATTGACTGTGTAATAATTCAGTGAGAAAATAAATTCTCAAAAAGTGAAGCAGTGTTTTAAAATCAATTTTGTTGCCACCATCCACCATTCCGTTGCTGGCGCGGTACCACTACCTGAGATTACAGAGTTCATCACTCATCGACAGAGCTGCCAGCGAATCATCAAGTCTACATCATCGCAGTAACAAGGAAGCTGGAGAGATCATCAATTCTCCATCCTGAGGAAGGTAAGTCGCCTCACCGAGGGATGGTATAAGAAAACTTATTATAAGGTGTTAGAAATAATTTTGTAATCTTATTTTGCATAAGGAATATGCATTTACTTTCTATTGAGTTTCTATTGAGATAAAGAATACAGTATGATGTATACAATTAGGGGACCAAAAGCTTGTTCATAGTACAAGCTCAGTTTGTTTCCAACAACTGCAGCTGATTTGTGAATCTAATATTGTTCTTCAAGAACAGCAGCAGATGTACTGCATTCCAAGCTGAAAATGTTGTAGAACATGCTTTACTGTTAATTTAAGAGGTGTTCTTGGTAGAGGTCACCACTTTGGACCTCTTTTATTTATAGTGTACATTAATGATTTGGCAGATAATGTAGAAAACAGAACCAATATAAATGTTACACTTTTTGCAGATGATACAAATATTTTTATCAAAGGGGTGAATAAGGAAGGGGCAGATGTACATATTGAAAATAATCTAAAATATATTCAAAAATGGTTTAGTGCCAATATGTTAATATTGAGTAAGGAGAAAACAGCAGCCCTAAGCTTCTATAATAAAATGAGTGGAAGTCAATTGTATCCAAAATTAATGCTGGGACAAGACCAAATACATTACGTACAAACTATCAAATTTCTGGGACTAATACTAGATGAAAATTTAAATTGGGAAACTCACATAGAGGCATTGACGAAAAAGCTTAGTAAAATGTGTTTCTTAATGAGGGCGATTACAGGCATGTTAAGCTTGAAAGTTCAGAGAATAGTGTACTTTTCATATATACACAGTTTGTTGGCATATGGTATAATTTTTTGGGGAAATTCTAAAGACAGTATAAAAGTATTCAGATACCAAAAGAAAATAATTAGAATCATAGCAGATGTCTCAAGCACAACTAGTTGTAAGCCATACTTCAGTAAATTAGGTATCTTACCACTGCCAAGTATATACATATATGAAACTCTTGTACATATGAAAGCAAGCCTAAGTTTATTCAAAACAAATTCTGAAATTCATATACACAACACTAGAACAAAGAATAATTTATTTGTGAAGTCACACAAAACAAAGATGTATGAAAATAGTTTCACATATGCTGGCTTACATCTTTACAATAAGCTACCTGAATCTATAAAAAAGATTGAATCACAACATCAATTTTGAAATTGTTATTAAACTTCCTTAGAGCTTCTACAGCGTGGATGAATTTTTAAATTTGTAAATATTTAGTTAGCTACCTTAATTATAAATATTGTACTTAGTTTTTAGTTCTTAGTTTTTAATTTGACGTGTCCTATAACATGTACATGTTTTAATGGATGAATCAATAAATCAAATCAAATCAAATCAAGAAATGACAACAGTCAAAAAGGTACAAGTAGAGAACCAAATGAGGGCCAGTGTGCAAATGAGCCTTACTGCATTAACCAACTTGATTACATAACAGCCATCCAAACTACATTTTCAGAAGTTGACAAACTACTTGACTCCAGAAGTCTTGTAAGAGAAATAGATTCTCCTACCATCTTTAAAGGCTATGTCACTCTGCAGGGATTAAAGACAGAAGAGTTGAAACAAACTGGGTGTACCTGTGTGGACGTTTGTAACATTATTTGCTCCATATCAATAAAGTACCTCTTTTGTAACAATTGCACATACATTGGGCAAAGTGCTAACCCATGAATAGCAGAAATTTGTTGGTTCTTCTTCCAAAAACACTCATTATCAATTTTTATATTACCCAATACTTAAAATCAAGACTTTTTTCTGTTATTCTGGAATATTACAAATAGTTCCATAGATCCTATGGCTATGCTCTCTCATCCTCTCACAACTGCTTTATTTCTCTCCTTATACAAAGCATAGCTTAGATAGGCTTTGGGCTTAGGTTCCTCAAATAATGTTTTCTGTGTGAATTAAAACATTTCATTAACTTTGTCACTCTGTTTTACATTCAAATGTTGCCTCTTCCATATAACAGCATAGCAAAAAAGTACACACTGTGCTGAAAGTGTTTAGAGATGTCTTCAAACAAAGTTGAAAAATTCTAAACTGGATTCATAATAATGCATTGTACGAGGGCTGTTCAGTAAAGAATAATCACAATTTTGTTTTGACAACGTACCTTTACTCATCCTCATACTTTTGATGGTCCTTCTCAAAATAGTCTCCCCTGAATGCGATGCACTTGTCCCAGTGTTTCTGTCAGTCTTCAAAGACATGCTGGAAACCATTTTTGAGAGATCTTTCAAAATCACCTTCGCAGCCTTCACCACTGCTTCTGATGATGGCTAATGCCTCCCACGAAGGCGTTTCTTCAAGTTAGGGAATAGGAAAAAGACACATGGGGCTAAATCCGGACTATAGGGAGTGTGAGAAATGCACTTCACGTTGATTTTTGCAAGATATTCAGCAACAACATTGGCAATATGCAGCTGCGCATTATTGTGGTGCAGCATCCAGCCTGCTTCGTGGAAATGTGGTCTTTTGAGCCTAATATGGACTTGCAATGTTTTCAGGACATCCCTGTAGTATTGTCCAGTTACTGATGTGTGTGCAGGTGCAACATGCTGATAAACCATTCCATGAATTACAAAGAATGAGATGACCATACCTTTCCCAGCAGAAGCAACCACTTTTGCTTTTTTGGGGGTTGGTGATGAAGGATATTTCCACACTGAGCTCTGCTGTTTGCTCTCAGGATCAAAATGATGTAGCAGTGATTACGTTTGAAAGAAACTCTGGATCTTCCTCTAACATAAACTCTAACTGCATGCAGACCTACATTCGAATGTCCTTTTGTTTGGGAATCAACAGTCTTGGAACTCATCGTGCACAAACATGTCTCATGTGTAATGTTTCTGTCACCAACATGTGGGTGGCACCCAATGAAACGTTGAGTGTTTCAGAAATTGATCTTAAAGTAAACCCTTTAAACATTTTAAACCACCTTCGAGCTGTGCTGTAGGGAAGAACAGACTCTCCATAGGCCTCCTGTAACATTGTATAGGCCTCAACTGAAGATTTGTTGAGACAAAAGCAGAATTTCAAAGCCGCATATTGTTCCTCGCGTGTTATCTCCATTACAGTGGTAGGCAATACTGAACATGTCTGAACTTACCTGGTTCTCACAGGCGGGAACCAGGAGTACCAACTACGGCGTGTTTGTTTCACATTAAGCTAGCAGAATATAATAAGATTGAATTTTAGTGCAAAAAATGATGACCTTAAAAGAATTATGATCATTCTTTATTGAACAGTCCTCATATTTTATAAAATCTATATCTGGAATATTGCTATTGCTTTTCATTTAGTGGTGCAATTGGTTTTCAAATAGAATGATGCAATTCAGTGCCACATTGAGGTGACATATGCAACAGGATCCAAGGGTTGGGATGTTGCTGTTCCCCAAGAGATGAGGTGACTGCGTCCTATTCTTGGGGATGGTGCCGATGTTCCAGGTTGTACAAATATATCAATCTGAGCTTTTGCTCAGATCTGGCATCTCAGGCTGAGCAACTCCTTTTTGTGTTACCCACAGCTGCTACAATTGAAATATGAAAACCCCTACCTTGGGTTTGGTTTCGGACAGAAGTTGCAACTAATTTATTAAATGAAATGAAATAATCATTCAAGTTCTTTTAAAATATTCCAATATTTAATTCAATATGAAATTAACAAAATGTATCATAACACAAATTAATGTGTAGCTTTAAAAGTGTTGATTTCCTTCACAATATTAAATCAAACATTTTTATAATTATTCATGATATAACTGGAAATCAAGTTCTCTCACACTGAGAATGTTTTGCTTCTTTACTTAACGACGTCCATACATAGGATGACACTAACTCTAGCTAGTCTCTGAAATTATTGAATTGGCCATTGTTGTGAAAATTCAATAATTTCTCTTTGGCTCACATCAGCTTCAGTAACCACTTTTCATTACCATATTAGGTAATTATATAATCTTTTATTAAATTATAGATGAGTCGTATTTTTTACACATCTGCTTCACTTTCGAAAGTGAAGCAGATGTGTAAAAAATACGACTCATCTATAATTTAATAATTTTTCGCTTCACTGTGGTGTTCCAATACAGTTAAATCTCGATATATAATCTTTTGTTTAAATCATATTTAAACAATTTAACATTCAAATAACATTTTTTTTTTATAATGTTAGATTGCTATTATCATTGTTAAACACATTAACATTATTCCTTTTCCTTCATTTCTACCTATTCAATCACAAATTTACCTTCAATTGTTTCAATCTCGTTCACTTTCCACTATTTTTTTTAACAATTTCCAATTAATCCTTTTCTTAATAAATTTAAAATAATAAAACTGAACCATAAACAATGTTTAGGGGTGTAGAATCAAAATTAACAGCCACACTGTCTTAAAATAATCCAGATTACACATTGTGTTTATATACCTTTATAAAAATAATGCTGTCAAATTGACAACCTTGAAATTTTGATATGCACTACTGTTTGTCAAAATTGCAACACCAAGAAAGAAATGCATAAGTGAAATGAATTTAATACCACCGGTTAAGTATATGACATTAGAAAATGATTAATTTTTCAAATTTGTATACTACCTACGAGCCTTAATGTATCCATCACTGTAGGAAATCTGAAGCAAGACTCGTCTGAAAAGACTAGATTTTGCCATTTGGCACTTCAATGATGGTACTATCATGAACATTGCAGCCAGAAGCACTTGTGTTTTTTGGACAATAGAAGCTGATAGCTGACAGTCTCAATCTGTTGCAGTGTTCCAGCATGGTACCAATGCTGTAGATGAAGCTGTGCAGTCCATTAGGATGCATGCGGACAAGATGACAGTCAGCCCATGCTGTGGTTATCTTGCTTCGTCCAGTACTCATTCTTTGCTGTGTACAACCTTCTTCTATCCATTGTTTCCACATATGCATCACATATGCATCGTAGCAGCATGCCCTGTAGAACTCGAAATGTCAATGTATGATAAAACGCTTTCTGTCTTTTTCGACTTACTCAGATACTGATATGACTGCCCTTGAGGTCAAAGAGGCATACTGACACTCAATTTAACGTTTTCATCTTGTTTGATTGCTCTACACTAACTAACAGGTCATCAACAGCTACTAACTACATTTGGCACAATATTAATCTTGTCGGACAAACACAACAGGACCCTGCTGAGCCTAGCTGTACTCCATCTCTCAGAAATTCTAATCACTTATTGCTTGCACACTCTTCTACACATACACCAGATTTTGGATCCATTTGTGGAATAATTTTATGATGTTACAATCTTTAAAAACAGTAATGTATTAGAAAAGGTTTTTCTAAAAGAATGAAAGTACTTTTATGATCCTTTTATAAGTAGTGCCTTTAGACTGCGCATTTAATTCATATCAACATGTTAATAAGCAATTTGACTATTGTCTTATTCACCTAACCTTTTTGCTTGAAGTAATTGCCAAAGCTTTCTTGACAGTATAAATATTCCATCTAATTGAATTGCTGAGGATATACACCTCCAAATGTTGTTTCATCTAACCTCATCTTAAGAAGTACAAGCAAACCTATATAAACCATTGGTTTAGTTCAAATAATAATTAAATGACTCACATAAATATTTCTACTCAAAGATTTGTTATTGAGATTTAACCATAATTAAAAAGTTCTGAGACTTTCTGAAATAAAAAAAGAAGCATTTTTAGAAATAAATGTGTGTGTTGTGAATAGCAATTCAAAAAGATGAAATTTGTTAAGTACCAAACTTGGAATTTTATGTTCAGCATCTCCCAAAGATTTTCAAAACAATCTGCTTATCTGAAACTACCCTTTGTTTAAAAAATGTAATCTTCTCAAAAATGATATGCTTTTAATTAAATTATCATATAGATAGAGTTAAACTG